>JANHGB010069932.1:0-11947 GCA_026283785.1 Coracopsis vasa
AGGACAAGGGGTAATGGGTTAAAACTTAAACAGGGGAAGTTTAGATTGGATATAAGGAGGAAGTTCTTTACTGTGAGCGTGATGAGGCACTGAAATGGGTTGCTCAAGTTGTGAGTGCTCCATTCCTGGTGGTGCTCAAATCCAGGTTGGACAGAGCCTTGGTTGACATGGTTTAGTGGGAGGTGCCCTTGCCCATGGCAGGGGGGTTGGAACTAGATGATCTTAAGGTCCTTTCCAAGCCTAACTATTCTATGATTCTATGATGCTAATGTTGAGAAAATATCAGTGAGCTCAGAGACAGTAGCTATTTACAGGTTCAGAACAATACCATATGACCTGCACTGGTACAGATGTAGGATGTTTGCACTCTCTGTTCATTGCATATCTTCACCAATATTAACCAACCCTTGCTATATGATGAGAGTAAATCAGCAATTGAATTCTGATTGTTTCTGATAATAAAACATATCTGAGCATTGCCTCTTTTTCAATTGCTTGCTCATAAAATTGTACTTGCGACAGACACATATTTCATTGTAACATCTTTTTAGGTCTATTTTTAGTAAGGGTAACTATTTGAACTCGTGGTTCTGTCTACTGAGAAAGCTGAAATAAACTTCTAAGATATAAAAATAGTTGTCCTGATTCAATGAGAGGTTTCATCCAGCTCAGTGTTACAGGAGCCAGTAGCCAATATCCAAGCAGATGATCTACAGCGTAAAGCCAGTAGTGGACGTTTCTCTGAAACATCCACTTGTTTTTCCATTTGTGCCCTTTACCTTTTACATCAAAGCTATGATTTTAATTCTTGGAGTAAATGTTAGAAATTACGAAATAATTCATCAACATTTTTTTCTTTCTCTACTTTTTTATATCCAATGAATTAAATTATATTTATTTTGTTTTATTAATATGTATATGTAGAAAAAATTTATTTCAAATAATATTTGAGACACCTGGCCAACAAAAAAAGCTATATATCCTAGTCCATAAAAATATAATGTATGGGGTATGGATTCGGTAGACTATGGTGTACATATGGTGTGATTGCAGCAGTACAGCTCCTCCATTTAAGATTTAACTTATCAGAATACTAAGAAGGTCAGAACTTGGGTACATAATCTTTGTTTCTGATGCTTCAAATTACTTTAACTGCTGAATCAGAACAAATATGAAGATTAAACCTAATTTACTATAAATGAGTTGTCTTTATGAAAAAGAAAACACAAACCCACAATTAAAACCCTGAAACATTACTTCCACCTCCACCCCCCCAAAAAAAAAGCAAACCCCAAAAAACCCACAAGGCTCAAATTCTCAAAAGCAAATTATTTGTTTCTGTCTGTAAAAGCATTTCATGAAATATTGATTTCAGTCTGTCGAATACTTTGTTCCTTAAAAATAAATAACAATAAAAAAAAATATCACTTATTTTCTTGTATCGATGTTTTGGTGTTTGCCACAGTAAAGACAAAAATCATGTCATGTAACTCTCCTGTGAAAATTTACATGAAAACAACATTTATCAAACACAAGACTTTCACCAATCTAAGGCATGTTTTACCAATGCAAGTGTAAACATCTCCAAATTTGACACATTTGACACAAAGATTTGACTACTGTATGTATAGCAGACACAGGCTACTCAGATGTTGATATTGGCAGTATGCTAAGTTTTTGTCATAAATTTGTGACAAACTCTATTAAAATTTATTTCTGTTGCCACCAAAATGCCTTCTCTCTGGATATGCACATCACACAGGTAAAAATACCAAATGAAATTAGGATGACTACATGTAGAAAACACAAAGTATTAAACTGATAAATTAATTTAATCACTAAGAACTTGAAATGGTTATGTGAAATGCATTTGCATAAACATCATCCTGATTATATTGAGCTAATCTTTATACAGAGTAATAAAGAAAAAAATGTATCTTTTGATGCATTATAAGCTTAGGACATGATAATGCTGTGTTCTCTCCCTAAACATCTTCTTCTTTTCTTGGGTCAACACCAGAGCACATCTCACCCTTTGATGAGTGAGCTCAGCTCACTGTGCCAATAGGAAGACATTCACTTGTTTTATTGCTAGATTAATTCTCTTCTTTCTTGTGATAAGCTTCACAAATGGGTCAAATAAACTGTTCAAATTACATATAGGAAAGATTTAGGACTGCATAATTAAAGATGAAGCTATAAGGGCAGGAAGAGAACAGATTGCTAAGAATTCTCAGCTTAAACCAATGTCAAACCCAGAATGAGCAGGCATGAGAAATCAAGAGTAGATAGGGAGGGTTACACTGAGTGCTCAGAACTGTACTTGCATCCCAGTCAGTTGCATTTATGTTAATACATTGAAGGTAATTTCTTGAATGAGTGCATATTCACTGTCTTCTGAACACAAGATCTGACCTGTAATTGATGCAAAGTAACATACCTGTGCTACCTTCAGTAAATGCATATTACTTTAGGTCAGCTGCAACCCTCCTCTGTATGATTAGCACAAGGAGTCTGACTTGGGAGATTGAAGTACAGAGTGAAACAAAAAGTGAAAAATGGTAGGCTGGGACTGATCCAAATAAAAATGAGAATTAATTAGATTATTTAAAGAAAGAGTTTGCTAAAAGGCCCTGTAGATCTGCTATCTGGGTAAAACATCTGTGATTCTGGACTATAAGAAAAGCAACTGTTCATAGCTTCAGCATCCTGATTTTTACTACACTTTTAATTAGAGGAATCCTTTGGTCTCAGCACAATACCAACATTTTGCAGACCCGGGACACTGAAACATCTGTTTTCTTTAGACATCTGGGAATCAGATTTACTGATGCCTGAACTAAACTTCATCCTGACAATTTATTATACAGACATGGCTGTTTTAAGAGCTTTTCCCTATTTCTAACAATGGCAAAATTGAAAAATAAACCACTAAATTCTGACTTCTTTTTTTTCTGTTGCTTCCAGAAGGCACCAGAGTTTGATGTGCTCGGCTGCCTCTTCTTTTCTGCAAGTAGCTTATCAATTGTTTGCCCAATTTACAATTGACAGGCAATACAGGTGAAGCCTGAAAAATGAGCAGAACCCTCGCATTTCCGCTGGTCATGTTGGAAACCTTGGCATCTAACTGACTGTGTCTTTCTCTACACTGGAATTTCCAAATTATTAAATGACTGTTCAATTCTTTGCATTTCAGGCCATAAAATCAAAGATAATAAAATGTCTCAATGAGTCTGTTTTCAATGAAAAGCAGGATTAGTAAGGACACTAACAAACCCAGGATATTTTGTCTCCTGAAGGAGCTCTATCCTGGTTCTGTAACATCTGGACCATCTTTAAGATGTATAGCTTTGTTGTAGGACAAAATATGTTCAGGGCTACATGTAGCAAGGGCCAAGTGATGGGTGGAATGAGAGCATTAAACAAAGAGGAAATATGTTTGAGCCACCTGTTGGCAGCTACCTGGCAAGAGATCCAGGGGAGCAGGCAGGACCACAAAGAAAGCTGGGAATCCAGCTGACTACTCACTGGTGGCGGGAAAAGTTTTGCAAGGCTTGAATCTAAAAACTGTCACCATGATTTTAGAACTTATATTCTCATATGCCTTTTTCATTTTTAATCGGGAACATGTATTTCACATAACAGATTGCATTTCAAAATAGCTCTCAAAGGAATACAGAACTGATGAGAATTCATTACTTAGCAGAGCAACAAGCAGCAAGTTATTTTTAAAGTGACTAGCATAAGGCCAGGTGAACGAATCTCATAGAAACTAATCTATATCAATGATCTAAAATGAGATTAGATTAAATGTTAATCATCCACCGTGCTATTGAAATGCTGTATAGTTGCTGGGTTTATTCACTAATAAATAAGCTCAGTGAATTGCAAATTAACATTTCATATTACTCCTGGAGGACGGTAGATCTCATATCATGCAACAACAGAGATCCTTATTCATTATCTCTCCTTAGTGTTTAGATTTTGAAGTAAAGGATCCCCTATCAAAAGGCTACCATACATAAAGGAATAAATCAAAAAGGAATGCTTCTCTAACAACAGATGCAGGCACTAGTGAAATCAATAAACTCAGCTTTTGGGTTTTTTACGAGTCACCTTACTGAATGACAGAGTGGGATTGTTTTGCTTAAAGGTTTTCATGACTCCTGAACTATAGCTGTGTGTTCTAATATAAGCTAGACTCTTTTATTGGCATTAGTCAAAGCAGATCTATAGCTTGACAACTTTGCTAGTAAAACTTTACAAGGATGTGCTAATATGAAAGCAAAAACAGTCCACATAAATGTGAATGTACCCATACAAATACATATGTCTGTGTGTATAGGAAAAGTTACATGAAGACTTTCTGAAAGATGTTTTATATTCATATATCACTCTTCAAAAAATTATGCCATAGAAATTTGTCACAAAGATTTGGCTTCAGTTCCACATTCTTTCTTTGTATCTGCTACACAACAAACATTTTTTTCATAGATCAATTATGATGGGAAAGTTGAAGATTTAGTTGCTGATGACCTCTTGGCCAAATGTTTCAGAAAGCAGTAGTAACATTAATTGGATGTCCCAACTAAAGGAAACTTCAAAAACTTCAATATCTGAATAGTTAAGACCTGATGTTTAACAAACCTGGCTTAGTTTTCAGAGTTCTCACTCTGAAAGGTGTGAGGAGCAGGGCAATTTACACCTCAAAATCCTACTGGTCCTGTAATTTTATCACTTGCTGTATTTCTTTTACACTGTTTCTAACATTTCTTCTGTCCAAGAGAACTGTAAACTTAACTTTTAAAATTAGCTACTAGGGCAATATCCTACTGCAAGAGGTAGATCCCAGAATAATTTTAACAGCAGTGGGATCTTGATTGTTCTCTATGAATTATTCACTGTTCAAACAGCATGTGGTCAGATACTTCTGTTTATTCTTTGGTCTCAGTCTCTCCAGCTATTATCATTAATCACCCTTTCTGCTTCTTGCATAATATTCTCCCATTTCTTTATCATTTTTAAAGAGAAAACCAAGTAAAAATAGCTCTTTAAAAATTCAGTCCTTTGAGGTTTTTTATTTAATTCCTATCTACTGCATATTCCTAGAGTTTTGTCTTTTCCCAAAGCTGTTTTTCTTCCAAATATGTAAAGGCAATCTTTTCTGATTTCTTTTGGTTACATTATCTGGCACATTTTAATCTTTCTGTATTGCATATATTACTTTATATGTACGCACACCTTTGTAGCTACCTTGTATCAGTTTCCTTCATTCTCTCCTCTTTTCTAATATTTTTTACCATTTCATTCTGAAAAGTCCAGCTCTTTTGCCAAAATTTCTTTCAGTAATGTGTTGGAATTTTGAAAAAAAAAATAATTCTTAGATCATGCTTTAATGATGGTGTAAAGAATGGTTTTATCTTCAATTTAGTAATCAAGTGGTCTGCTTGTTTGTTTACTGATTTAAATAGCGAAGTTTATCTTATATATCCTAGTATGATTACTATACAATATAATTATTCTTTTACAGATTCAACTGTCACGAATTTGGACCAAATATTTCATTGGCTATTCTGACTAATCATTTTTTAATACATCTTTCACCATACAGCCAGTGCCACATCACCTCAGTGCTTGATAAGGACCATATCTTGTCCCTGTATCTCTGGCTGTAGAGATGCTCTTGACTGTCAGGAAAAGCATGACAGAATCACAGAAAAATTGAGGTTGGAAGGGACCTCTGAAGCTCATCTGGTCCAAAACCCCTGCTCAAGAGACAGTTGCACATGACCACGACTGGACAGCTTTTGAATATCTCCGAGAACGGAGACCCATAACCTGTGATTCTATGCCAGCACTTGGTCACCCTCACAGTGATAAAATGTTTCCTGATGTTCAGATTGAACCTTTTGTGTTTCAGTTTCTACCCATTGCTTTTTGTCTTCCACATAATTAAGCTATTGAACAGGCTTGGACCCAGTATTGGCTCTGGGTTACAGTGCTAGTTACTAGCCTCCAAGACCACTTCATATCACTGATCACTATTATCTGAGCCTGGCCTTTTAGCCAGTTACCAACCCACTTCACTGTCTGCTCATCCAGCCCTTACTTCAACAGCTTTTCTATGAGGATCTTAAGTGAGTGTTAAAAGCCTTTCTGAAGTCAAGGTAAACAATATCCACTGCTCTTCCCTCATCTACCAGGCCAGTCATTTCATCACAGAAGGTTATCAGACTGGTCAGACACTACTTCCCCTTTGTGAATCTGATCTGACTCCTCCCAGTCACTCTCTTGTCCTTAGTGTACCCGTCAAAAGTTTCCAGTTGTTCTATCACTTTTGCAGAGATTGAGGCAAGGCTGATTGGCCTTTTTGAAGATAGGAGTGACATTATCATTCCTCCAGTTTTCAGGCACCTCTTCCTCCAATCACCTTGTTTTTTCAAAGACTATCAAAAGTAGCCTCACAATTACATCAGTCAGCTCCTTCAGCACTTCTGGGTGTATCCCATGAGGGCCCATGGACTTACGTATGACACGGTTGCTTAAATATTCCCTGACCTGGTTCTCTTGCAACAATATGTCTTCCTTGCTCCTGATTTTTTCCCTGGCTTCTGCATCCTTGGATTCCTGAAGGCTAATCTTACTAGTAGAGGTGAAAAAGGCCTTCAGTATCTCAGCCTTTTTGATTTCTTCTGTCAGCAAGGCCCCTACACAATTCAGCAGCTGGAAAAAAATTTTCCCTAATCTTCCTATTGCCACTGATATACTTAAAGAGCTGACCTTGTTGCCTTTGACATCCCTCACCAGATTAAATTTCAGTTGGGCTTTGGCTTTCCTAATCACATCTGTGAACGCAGAAAAAGTCATCTTCTTGTTGGCTCCTCTGTCTCCTAGGTAAGGAAATTATAATTTATTCTCTCCAGGAATCTCCTGTGTTGCTTATGTCCTATGCTGTTCCCCTGGCAAATACTGAGGTGGCTGAAGTCCCTTATGAGAACTGGAGCCTGCAAACATGAGGCAGCTTCTACTTTTCTACAGAAAACCTCATCCACTTTCTCATCAAATGACCTACAGCAGACACCCACCACACTATCACCCACACTGTTTTATTTTTTAATCCTTACCCATAAGCTCCCACCTGGTTCGTTATCCATCCCCAGGTGGAGCTCCATGCACTCTAGCTGTTTTGTCACATAAAGGGCAACTTCACTTCCTCACCTTCCCAGGCTATCTTTCCTAAAGAGCCTGTATTGCGTGCTGTCACTGCAGCTCTCCAAACTGGGCTGCAAGCCATCCTGCTATATCTCTGTGATCCCTACAAGGTTGTAGCCCTGGAACTGTGCAGAGATCTGTAATTACTCATGTTCTTGCCCCACACTGTGTGCATTAGTGTACAGGTGCTTCAGTGAGGCACTCCAGCATACTTGTTTCCCAGAAATTATCTGTGTGGGTTTTTTATAATGGTGCCTAGTAGGCACTTTTTTGCTTACATGTAAAAGCTTGAGATGACCCTGCTTAAGCCCTGTTTTATTGATTTTGTGTTTCTTTTTGTTTTCATCACTCCAGACCCTTTCCTCATCAACCCTGTCCACCACTTCATCACAGGGCTGCTGGTAACTCTTTCCCTCTCCTGTCATTCCTGTCTCCACGGAAGGCTCATGTGACATTAGCAGATACTAAGAAAGCTTTGGTAATGCTCTCTGGGAAGGTATTTAGAGCATAGATGAATCAGACCTCAAGTACTGGAATTTAAGGTATATACCTTCATAAACAGGCTTCTTAGAAACTTTCAAATTCTTCTTCAGCTCAATAACCTTTGTCTGGCTGGTCATGCTGGATGCTTTACTGGTATGTTTCCAGAGTTTAATCTTGCATTTATTTGAAATTAATGTAAGTTTTCTTATGAAATGCAGTAAATGTAAGATTTATCCCCAAATACCCTACTTATTCTTGCTTCTATGCAAGCATTTGCATAGAAATTGATAACAATAGACAGCACATCTGGACTGTTAACTAATAAATTCCTCTATTTTTATGCATACTACTTCTATATCCACAAAAAAATTACTTTAGCCTACCTTATGATGTGCATATATTCACACTTCAATTTCAGTTGTCATGCTCACCCACTTATATTTTATTAAGTGTTTATATTCCATTTACTACAAAAAGAAAACTGTATTGGAAAGTAATTGCCAGCCAGAGAGTTGTCTCTAAATAATAGGGTAGTAAGTCATTGTCAGTTTTCCCAATTCAATAAAATCTTAATCAGCTACATTCCACTTTCCATTTTAAATATATGAAACACAAAACAGAGAAATCACTTTATTGAGAAGAAAGAAACAAATATTTTTGTAATGGTTTTCCATTTAAAAGTACTTTCTTTGTTTACTTGTAAATGAAAATTTATTGGAAAAATAATTTTATAGAGGATCTTGATTCAGTCTTCTCTGTAGGTTTGTGAATGAACCTCTAGAACACAAGCCAGACATGATAGCAGCTTTATATTACTCTTCAAAGGACTGCAAGGAACACACATAAGCAACATATTTATATTCCAGCCATAAATCAGTTGTGATGGATAGAATTTTAATCTATTTTTTGCCAGTGGAGTCTGCTTTTGCAAACAGAAAATTTTAAATATCACAAAATAGACAGCCTTGGATTGTTTGGTTTTTTTTAAAAGAATTTAGGATTTGATTTGTCAAGGAAATTAAATGGAATGAAATGTTCTTGGAAATGAAATTAAACCTTTCTGTACACACACACACAGGCTCCTAAACAGAGGAGTATAATTAAGACACAGTACCCTTAAAGGACAATTTCTAACTAAAAGTATCCATGTGGTTGGAAGTGATAGTGTTAACCTAACTAACGTATAGACTGTATTATCATGCCTTTCACTGCTTCCCATTAATGTTTCATATCATCTCCATTGCAGACTAGCCCCAAGCTGGCCAGTTTTCTTTTTATATGAGAAAACAAACAGAAAATATGCAATAAAACCTGTTATGTTTAATTCAGTGCTGTGGTAAATTGGTCTAAAGCACAAGAAATCAGTAGTAGAATGATTTTTAGATGTATTTTAGGACATGAGTTGCAGAACTTTTAACAAACTTAAGTTAATTTGATATAATATCAGCACACCAGAGGGAAAAAATGCCATTTTGTAAGTCAAGGAAGAAGCAGCTTTTTCCAAACACCAATGGAGGTTTTTGCAGTTTAATAATATTTATGGGCTGTTGAAAATCAGTTCTCTAAATGCACTGGTTTTCAAATACTTCCTGTAGGCAGCTTTAATCAGAAAGATATTTTCATACAATTTTTCAAAATATTTACTTTATGTAAATTTAATATAAATGTAAAATAGCTAAAGTGTCTGTTCCAAAATCAAACTGAAACTTATGAGTTTTTCTCTTGTTCTAAGAAATTACTGGAAGAGTTTTTGAAAATATAAGACTAAGAAATGGAATATTTTATTATAAATGTTAATTTAACAAAAATAATTTCTTGATGCTCTAAAATGCATGCTATTTATTCTTAAAAAGTAGTAAATAGTGTGAAACTTAATTTTAAGAAGCTAATATATTTTTACAGAATATCACAGATTTATAGAAACCTTTCAATGCCAATAAATTGCAAAGTTCAAACATAAATTAGAATATAGAAAAAAATAATTAGTACAATGAGTGATAATTAAACAATAATCCATCAGTTAAAATTTGTTGATTTTTTCTTTTGACATATCAATACTCTATGAAAAAGAACAGAAGATAATTAGGCACATGACATTCTAATTCGCATATTTATATTTATACCAATGTCTGAATACAAGTTCAATCTTGTTACCTATTTTATATGCTTTAGGGCAAGACTCAGCATTTTAAGGCATCTTTTACCCCATTTTGTTAGCCTGTATTTCAAAGCAAGTAGATGAATCAATACCATGGATCTGAAAATTTTCCACACAAACAAAAAAAACTCCAACCCAAACAAGACATTCCTGCTGTGAAAATACAAGGAAAATGTTCTCAAATATCTGTCTCAAAAAATCAAGAATATTCCCACTTTTCATTCAGGCATAGGCTAAGTTTAATCACACCTAGCTAGCTCATCTCTCTAAAGCTTTCAATGATTGTGATGCTTTCTGTAACAGTTAATTTATCTGTAAGACAATTTTAATCTCACAGAGACCTGTGTTACTGCAACTAGGCTGCTCGTATTATTCAAGTATTGTTACTCTGCAACGTGTTCTGTGGGATGCATATATTTTGCAGTACTGCATATTTTTGTATGCCTTAACTAAAGCTCTGCTCTAGAAGGGCAGCTAAACCTCTACTTGAAGGAGAAAAAACTTCCATAAATCGGGATTTCATCCTTCAGATATTGCTCAAATGGGGAACAAGGCATGGAACTACTTTGGATAACAAATCTTTGTCTAAGTAATCTGTACGTGTCCATATGCAGCAGGTCTCTTTCTGAAAAAACAGAGCTTCATTTTATCAGTGTTCCAACCCAGATCATCTGATTTTAGCATTCCTAAAATGAGAGAAATATGTTTCTGTGTAACAATTTTACATATGTCAAAGCCCTAGAGAAGGAACAGTATCACACCTGCACTTTACATGTTTCATAAAATTTTGTGTAAGTTAATAATGTATCTTTTCATTTCCTTTAACAGTCCAGAGCTGTCAGTGAAGTTGCATGTGAAATCCTCAACCTTGATTTGTACTTTTCCACTATTTCTTTCTTCTCTTCATAGCTTATTACAGGTTTATTACTACATAGCTTATTTCAGGTTGTCCATAGACATGAGAACACAACTGATGGGCACCAAAAGTGGACTGAAATTCAGCAGCTTCTGTTTCTTAAACATGTGCAAATCTTGGTGATTAAAAGTCTGGCTGTTCACATAATAAAACCCCTTTCTCGTTACCACATTCCAAAAGTAATACATTAGATAACTAGTTTTGAAGAAAGCTAAGGAAAGATATTAATAACAATTTTGCCGTTAAATTTTTTAAAATAAAAAAAAAAAATAAACTCCAAGTAGCAATAATTTTTGTAGCTTTGTGGAAATTTTTCTTTTGATCTTGATTATAGATACTAACTTTGTTCTGTAAGGTAATAATTTTGCAATCCAATATAATTTTTTAATGAAATATATCTTTAATATTTTTTTTTCCTAAATTTTTCTTTACTTATTGACAGCCCAATAACCTCAGTTACTTTGTTTCCCTTCTAATAATTTAGGCAGTTTTTCTTCCCAATTGGAATTTCTAATTCAAAAAATTAAACACAATTAAGATGTTCTTTATCTGTGTCATCTTTTGACCAAATTCAACATATTTAGCTCTGGTATTTTCTCACTGGAAATGAGGAAACCCCTTAGTCATATTTATTTTCCTCTGAAATTCTACTAGTGTCTTCACATCCTTCTTGTACTGAAATGCCAAGAACAGAATGCAGCATTTTCCAAGCCAAGTGAAAGAGCTGCCTTTCTCATCCTTATAACATAAGATGTCTGCCACTCTCTATAGAATTGTAGATGAATGATTCTAAACCTGTGGTACAGAGAGGTATACATTTGGGATACAGCACATAGTTTTAAAAAGCAGTACCTTCAAAATGAATGTGATTTCATCAGAACTAGCAATTATGAAATACTCTTCATAGTGTCTGAAACACTTCGGATATTTGATTGAGACTTTAGTGAACGAATATACAAGACAAGATGGAAATATGTCAGCTCTCTGCATAAAGCTGTCCTATTATTTGTTTGGTGCCACTTAGTAGAAAAGGTGTCTTAACATGCATAACGTCATTATTGACTGTGTCTAAGCATTTTCCAATAGTGTATTATTTACCTGACTCTCTTTCACGGACACCCCCTTGTCGTGGGGAAAGAGCTTGCGTGCCCTTGTGAGGTTGTGAGCTATGCTGATGG
>JANHGB010069935.1:12883-26065 GCA_026283785.1 Coracopsis vasa
GCCCTCACATATCTAGATATCTGTAAAGCCTTGATAGCAGTGATGCACAAATACAAATTTCTATGCCATGTATGAAAATGCTTCTTCAGAAGGCCTATAGCATATTGCAGGTAAAATCAGGCAGAAGAGAACCTCAACGGAAAGTGCTGTCATCCTGCTCTGATTTAAAATGAACTGAAAAGGCATTTCTGATCTACCACGTTTCTCCAAGCTACAGGGTTACAGAACAGACTCTATACCTGGAATAATTTTATGTCTCTTTTTTTGCTTCATTTAGACTTTTAGCTTTTGAAACATAATAAACAGCTTTTTACTGGGGAAAAGGGAAGAAAAAAAACCTGGTGGCTTTTTTGAACTTTCCAAGGCAAACATAGGGAAAAGGTGGCGAATCTGTCCAGATACATTTGAGAATGTATAGATTTGTTCTATGTACCTGAGTTTTTAATAGAGTCATAGAATTGTTTGGGTTGGAAAAGACCTTTAAGATCATTGAGCCCAACCGTTAACCCAGCACTTCCAAGTCCACCACTAAACCATGTCCCTATGCACCACATCTACACATCTTTCAAACAAACACCTCCAGGGATAGTGACTCAGCAACTTCCCTGTGCAGCCTCATCCAGCTCTTGACAACCCTTTTGGTGAAGACATTTTTTCCTTCATACGCCATATATATCCAATATCCAATTTCTCTCTTCCCATGTCCCATCTGTTCTGGTGTGGGCCTCAAGAACAGCAGGCATGAGAGGCATGACAGGATCAGCAAAGAGGGTTCTCACTCCCACACTCTGACCAGAGCATTGCCTCTGTTTCCTGCCTGCTGAGGACACAAGACATTTGGTAATAAAATTGCAAAAGGCACAGAAGAACAGTGATAAAACATTATGGGGGTGATGCCATGGAGCACAGCACAGGAAGCATTTGAGGAAAGATGGATAGGCTTTTACAGTAAAATGTTACCTGGGCACAGGATGCTCATCTGCAAAGGTTTCCCACACCCCGTCCAAGCCAGAAAATCTGCAGGAGAAGATGTGCAGGAAAGGAGTGCTGCCAAGCAAGCCAGTGGGAAAGCAGCAGAACTGAAGAGCGCTGGGAGTCCTGTACAAGAAGCAGTTCGTGGTGGTATGAGATGCAGCACTAGTTTTTCTATTGAAGAGAGAGAAAGCTTCAATAATTGAAAGGTTCCTTAAATTCTCTAACCTTTAAATGTTTCTTCTGGGTGATGGTGTCACTGGATTACAGGTCTTCACTTCTCTAAAGGGGTAGGAGTCGGAGAAACTACAGCTGGGAATGGTGCCAGATTGGCCAAAATGAAAAAACAAAAAAAAACAAAGCTGTTTTTCCCCTATTTCTTTTGCCACATGAAAGATCTCAGACTGTGAAAGCTTTGAGTCTATGGACCTAGCTAACAGAGACGTTTAGTACCAGTTTAAGGTGTTGCTGAATACCTATTGTGAGATGACTGAATGAAATTCTCTGTAACATATGTAGAAATGTAGAGAGATTAAACAGCCTTAAAAACATGGGGAAAAACAACACAAATAAAGCAGTTGAATGAAATTTGCTTGTGACAGCTGTTCAGTGCTACACTAACCGCTCACTGCTGTTGATATATGCTTAGGCACACGATTATGTTTCTTCAACCCTACTTCGAAGTTGCAGCAAAAATAACATAAAAGGGTACTCGTTAGCCACAAAACTCCTTGTTTGCATGCAGATATGTGTGGGCATTTGCATAGAAATAACCCATTTAGACATTTCTGGGGAGGCAGACCTAGTTTTGCGGGTGTTTGTGACTACTGCATAGGAAAAGAGATGGTCAGGCTCAAACACGACAGCTGTCTGGGCTGGAACAGATGTTCAGAAACTCCATTTTGCAGTTTGACCAACTCTAGCAATTAAACAGAGCATTTGGACCTTAGGAAGACAGAGAAAACTTTAAGTATTCCCACGCTGCATCTCAGTATTTTATGCCCTCCTCCTTTGAAATCCGTATCAGGCAGAAAATATGCTTGCAGCCTAAGCTGAAGACCTTGCCCATGATTGATAAAGGACTTCTTATCTGAGAACTTTATTTTCAAAAGGAAAAAAAGACGGTCTGCTCCTTACTTCTGTAGCATCTAAAATATCTGACATCAGATATTTTTTCTAAAGATTCAAAGAATGTTGATTTCCTATCATATTGATGCAATTATGACATATATGATGCAGTGATTAATCACTCCTCTAGTCACCATCCACTTCCCTAGTTACGTAGGTTAGGCAGCAAAGAGCTGTGCCTAATTTAGCAAGGATAAATCTATTTATCCCTAGTACAGTCATTTCACTGTTCAGCACCAATTTTTTGTGGTAAATTTCATTTACTTTTGACTCTTGACCAATACAGAATTGATACATATGACCACCTTTTAAACACCATTAATGTGATGATGTAACAAACAGAGAAGCCCATTAATTCAAATATACATAATCAAAAAGTCATGCAAACTAAATTAGATACACAGTTAGAGCAAGAGATGCCATCTGTTCAAACTTTCTAAGGGCTAAAGTAACTGAGATGAAGCCAATTTCAGCAGGCAATAATAAAATTATGCTGCAGAATTACAGGCTCTGTGTTTCAGAACTTATTCCTTTTCTGTTAAATGATTATCCTAAATCATATGAATATCTTCATCCATACATTACCTGTTCTGCCTTTTTTTGACTATTAAATCCAACAACCTTTGTCAGTGAAATGTAGAACAGAAGTCTTATAGCTGTTGAAATGGTGGAGGAAAATGTGTCATTAATTTCCTGGCAGCAGTAATATCAAATATTTTATATGCTTTCTTCAAATGGTCACCACTTGTTCAATACAAGCAAAATAGACATTAAATTATACCACTGACCCTTGTGTATAATGTACTGAATCCTACTGTGTTTATGGATGTGATGCTATTTTGCACAAACGTTATGAAACTGATATGCACCCCAGCTGCCCTATCAAGCAAAACACTTAGGAAAGTACTAAGTGAGAAAAAAAAAACGATTGTTAAACAATTCATTGCTTCAGATTTGCAAAATATCACTTGGATAAAACAAACCCAAATGTTGCTGCTGAGGAAGAGAGCAGCTCTGGTTTCCCTGAGATGCCCAGCTGGCACCATGCCCAGGTGTGATCCCAAATCCACAGTTTCCCTTCCATGCCAAGGCCTGTGCCACAGACCCCTGACACACCCCTGGGCAGCAGCTCCCGTGGGTTCAAAAGTGTATGGAACAGTAAATTTTTAAAGCAAATGCTGCACATGGAAGAGCAGCTCTTTCAGCAATGGAAGGCATTCCAGCGGAGCCTGCTTTTCGCAGCAATGAACTGGAGGAGGCATTGAACATCCCTTCCTTGGCAGCTGTTCAAGCACTCCCTTGCATGTTTGAAGGAGTATTACCTTTCTGAACTGATTTTGGCACCAGTTGAGCAGAGTCTTTTGTGTGATGCTGGGACAACAGCAGGATAAATGCAGCTAGAGAGTTTGGGATGTGGAGCCTCTGGTGTGTTCTCATATAAACAGACTGATGGTGTGCTGCTCTTTCTTATCTCCTCACTTGCAAAATCAAAGCACTAGTTAAGTGATAAGGATATTTTCTTAAAAAAACCCATTTACTTCTTGGAAATTAAACCATAGATTAGGAGCCTAATCCTCCTCTACTTAATAGTGTGAGAAAGGGCTGGTTCCCCAGTATTGGTCCCCAGTCCGGGTTTGGCATGTACCTGCTAGCACAGTTCCAGAAACTCCATGCATGGGTGGGATTTGAATCAGGGCAAAGGAAAAACCCAGCAGACAGTGTGGATGCAGCCATTTTGTGTTGAAGAGTGAGAGGTTTATGCCAGAGAATGATCTCAGGACATTTGGTTTGGGAGTGCAAAGACATGGAGATTCCAGATTTGTGGTTGCATATTCCTTGCAAAAACTGTGATTCCTCAGACTGGTACAAATTGTGCCTTTCTGGGTAGGAAACTATTTAGTCTTAGGAGCAGGCAGCATCCTTCAATGTGTCAATCTCTAAACACTAGAGAAAGCCTGTATGTATGGAGTGAATAGGCCAGAGTGCCCTGGAGTCCAGTAAAATAATATACAGGCTTAAAAGCATTTACTGCATTGAGTCAAAGTGCATGTTCTGTTTCGATTGTGTTTAGTGATGATGATCTCATTAGGGTAATTTGAATAAAATTCTGCCTTTCTGGAAAAATGACAATGAAATAATAAAACATGCCATAAACCAAGAACAGACTTTAATAAGGAGCCTGAGCTCAGTCTCTGGGCAGGTCAAACTTCCCAGAGCCCAGCATGTACATACAGGTTTTCAGCCTCTGTCCCTAAACAGTTTCTAATCCAGCTTCAAATCCTGTTGATGGAGACATGATTTCTCCATATGCCCATGGCTGTGACCCAGGATTGGGGATGAGTGAGGACCTGCAGTTTGCTGCATTTATATGTGCCCACAGCAACACTCAGGGAAATGAATTGTCTTTCTAAAAGACATTATGCCAAGTGGTCCTGCTGCCAGCCAAAAAGACTGCGGAGACGCTGGAAAGAGGGAAAGTGCATGGATAGACGGGATGAAGACAAAGGGACAGCAAGTGAAGGATCATCCTTTAAGCATCATCTGCATCCTGCAGAGCCTGGGAGATGCCCCAAGCTGGAGATGCCTGCTTCAAAGGTTGGGTTTTCCCCTGCTGAAGATCCCCGTTGAAGGCTATGGCTCTGGTGGAAGTATTCACTGGGAAAAGAGGTAGGGCTTGTGGCTGGTGCTGTGCCAGCTGTTTGCTCTGTGATAGTGCAGCAGTGGAACAGACCCAGGAAAGGCATGGGATGGGGACTGCCATCAGCCTCATTGTGACATGACATAACTTGTCAGGGGAAAAAACCTTCCATTAAGCACCAGGATAATGATGATACGTAGGATAATCCTACCTATTCTCTTGGTAGGAGAATCATCCCCAAACAGCCAAATATACACCCATGAGAGAGGATATCAGGAGCCGTTGCCCAGTGACAAGTAGCACTGAAATACTGTGTTAATAGCCAGCTTGGCACTACAAAGCAGCCTGTGACATTTTGGAAGGAACAGAAAGTAGCCACCTGGGCAACATTATCTTTGAAGATAAGCAGAGCCAAGCGTACATGCACTGTAAGCTTAAACTTGAGCTGGTTTGGGAAAACCTGCAAGACCGAGACAAATGTGAACGGAAGGAAGCGGCTGATAAAACTGCAAGTGAAACACGGCAGAGCAGCTCTGGGCTGGGAAGAGCTGCACCTCACAGCAGCCAGCCCCAATTCAACTGGGAAGACTGCTTTACTGGCTTTTGCTCAGCTTTTTCAGTCACATACAGTAAATTGTATTGATACCAAGTGTTATGGAAGTGTTATCATTCCACACGCACTTGGAATTCAGTTGTCTCTCTCTCAGTGTACCGACACCTATGTATCCATCAAATTAGTAAGGGAGGCCTGGAGAAGTAGGAACTTCTTAAACAAGACCTGAGAGCAGGGCAGCTTCCCTTAATCCAGCTGATATAAACCCATATAAACAGCAGTAACTTTAATGTTTGGGGTATTGTATGATCTTTATCCTCAAACTCTGAAGTCCTGGCTCCTCAGCCCTGGGGACTGACATGTCGCAGCTCATATTCTGAGATGGAGATAGACCAAACTGTTGGTCAAGCCTGGTCTCCACTTGTGTTGTTCTTCATGGACCTCTGAGACCTTGACTTTAGTTTTTGTGTTGGAAGGGAAGACTTGCGTTTTACATTGGCACCTGAAAGAATTTATTATCCTTACACAGATTGAATTAATTGTAAGCAGAACAAGTAAGCTGGAAAGCACAAGTACACTACAAAGGAAGAAACTGAAAAGAAGATTTAAGGAGAAAAGTTTAATTTTTTGTTTTGTATACTGGTTTGTCTAATTAATCCATGTAGCTCATTCGAAAGGATTATCTGAAAAAAACAGGCATGCACGATTTCAGTCGTGATGGCTACTTCAAAATGCTGCAATCAAATCTAATTAATTTTATATATTCTTGCATGCTTCAGAGTAATCTTTTGCTATTATTCATTTAAGTGTATATAATAACAAACAGCTTAGTTTTGTTTACTGTGTTTCACCTGTAGGCTTAAACCATGACACGTTACCCAGCAGAGAACTCTAAAGAACTTGACAATTTACTGTCATGGTAGTGAATGTGCTCTCTGGGATGCAGTTGTATAAGTAATGGACTGTTCAGTTCTCCGGCCAGAATCAAAACAGGGCAACTTCTCTTTCTCATCAACCTCAAAAAAAAAAGAAAGAAAAGCCACAATAGATTCATCAGATATTTAAGGTTTACATTTTTTCTAAAGAAAACAATTCCTGCCCCACTTAAATACATTAAACACAAATTGTATTAAAAATAAACAACAAACATTTTTAGGTTAAAAATTTAAATGTACACCACTGTAAAAATAGATCATTTCAATTATTATTTATTTGCACTTTGGTTTTGTTGTTTTTTCATTCAGAAGGATCTAACACATTCATTACAATTCCACAAAAGCTTTGATTAATCTAGATGTGTTTTCATTCTTTAATATTTGGCTAACACTGGCTCTGCTTAGCTGTACCTTGCAGCAGTACTACAATAGGAAACAGCCTGGCCTCTTAATGCTTACCTTGCTCCACAGCACAGTACCTGCTCCTTTGACCCAACTAATTACTCATTAAAGAGTGCCTTTTACATGGTGTTAAATTGAATGCTAATGACAACAAAATGGGAGGGAGGTAGGTTATTTTTGGACACTGGTCTGCAGTTTTGTCCCTCAGGAAGCTGACAGCTCGTTGTCAGACTGGTGGGGCCTCTCTGTGCTGCTGCCTGCTGGAACCATGGTGTGACACCACAGGGTCACAAACCAATCTTCTCTCTGCTGATAGCCACAGCTGCATGCCACTGCTGGAGAGACCACATCCCCCTGTGAGAGCCCACCACCTCCCAAAGTCCCCCCAAAGCCCACAGCACCCTCAAATTCTGATGGCTTCTTGCCAAAACCCTGCTCTCATCTTGGAGCTGGACTGGGCTCTCTGCCCAGAGAAAGTTGTGGCTCTGTGGTTGAGCATTTCTGGCTGGGTGTTTCTGAACAAGCCTCAGGGACTGAGATGAGTGAATTTCCCTGTCCTCCAGCAATACAGATTCAAAGAAAAAGGAGTCCTTGTTTTCCTACTTCACCAGCTTTACTGCGAGCTTTTAGAATGCACCTATTGACTGAGTGCAGGAATGAGTACTGCATTGCAAGGGGGAGCAGTGAGCACTGGAGAAGGGGTGCTGCCGAAGGAGTGCTGCTCCCTACAGCGCTGGCAAGGGAACAGCCATGCTTTCACGCGGAGGGTTGCCGCCTTATCTACTGTGAGCACAAACGAGCTCTGTGCTGGGAGAAAGCAGTCTGTCACAGAGGACAGCGCACAATCTCGCCAGTATCAACACCATTTACCATCCAGTAAAACAAAGGCTCCTCAGAAAAATGCGACAACGAATAAAGGATGCTTTTTCATTTCCTAATCCGAGTCTGGGCAGCTGAGCCCTGCCTTCCGCTCCTCTCCAGCCTTTCCACTGGCAGCTGTGCTCCCCAGAGGGGCAAGGATGCTACTGGCCCACTCTGCCCAGGCTCACCACCCTGTGCTGGGTTCACCGGGTTCATGTGCCCCCCCTTTCACAAAGCCATCAGGCAGAAGGAGCAGGGTGTCCATATTTGTGTGCCAGGTCCAGCAATCAAACCTCCAGCTCAGTCTGCCAAGTGTGCTGGTGCACAGGAGACATTATTTGACTCATTTCAATGTTAATCACCTTCCTTCAGAGACATTAGCTCCAAGTCCATGTCAGAGCCTGAATTAACCATCACCTTATGATCATTTTCCTCCACAGAAGTAAAATGATGATGTAATTCCCCCAGAATGTATTTTTGGGATCAGCTTGTCAGTTTGGGCCTTCAAAAAATCATAGAATCACAGGCTGGTCATCAATCCAGACTGCCCAGATCCCTATGTGGAGCCCTCCTACCTTCAAGCAGAAAAACACTCCTGCCCAACTTGGTGTTGTCTGGAAACCTGCGAAGGGTGCACTCAATCCCTTCGTCCAGATCAACGATAAAGATACAGATAAAGCAAGCTGTTCTTCTTTGTAATTTGTGTGACTGCAGTTGTCTTCCAGACCAAGAATTTGACACATCAGTCTAAATGTTTCTACATTTTATTCTCTTTCTTCCCTATTCCTTTACAATGTTAAAAACTGCCAGTCATGGTTTTGGTTATTATAAATATGTTTACGTTAAAAAACTCTGGTCTAAATATTCCTCAGGGAAACAATATATATAAAAAATTATTTTCCATAGAACACTTGATTTGGCACAAACACATTTCCAGGACACTAAGGAATAAAAGGTGATATGCCATCTTCCTTCTGAATTTCAATTGCAAGTGGCATTTCCTTAGCAGAGACAGAAGGTTAATAGGGCGAGTGCTGTGCTGCAAGAAGGGTTCAGTGTATGACCTCAGATCTGGAGCAGAGCGAGGCGTCTGCCTTGAATGTCAATGGTCGCAGTCACAGTGCTGCAGCATTTATCTTTTGTCCCCAGAACATACATCTCCTCTACTCTCAGCCTCCTATTTCCTTCTGAAATGTAATCACTTGCATCACAAAACACACTTTTTTTTTTTTTTCTGTATTTTTATCTATTGTGCATTGTCTTTCTCATTTTGGGGGAATTTTTCTACCTGAGGTTTTTTGCATATTTATTTGTGCAGGGGCCTGGGAGGTGGAGGGGTTGTCAGACCAAGATGTCAGCCATGAAACAGTGATTCTGAAGACAATTCATTTTAGCCTCTCAGAGAGCCACAAGCGGGAGCCACAGTAGCTAAGCATATGTTAGCCAGAGTTCCACTGTTCAAACAACAACCCAGCAAGGATATTTGGCTTTTTTTCATAGATATTTATGATTCTGCGGAATAGCAAATCATATTTAAGTATATGAGTCTTTCTAGCCTGAAAACAAGAATAAAGCAGTTGTGTAAATCTAGAACGTTGAAAATGAGTCAAGGGAAATAACAAACCTTGTTTAAAGATTAATTTCTAATGAGATATGACAAGAAATTAATCCAGTGTGACTTGGGTAATCAACAAAACAGCTCCAATTTATACGGAAGAGAGAGCGTAACCTTACTATGGTCTTTAATGGGAAGTTGTAGAAAAAAATGTCAGTAATAACATTCAGGGCAAATTTTTCATGACAACTTGATTTTTTGTAATGGGCTGGGAAACTGCTCTATATAAAGAAAATACCACAATAAATGGATTTAAGCTGCAGTCTAACAGAGCCATTCCAGGTCCCCAGAGGGTCACAGGGTCTCATGTCCCAGAGGTCTACAGTCTTAAGTGCTTTGGGTTTATTCCTCTTCCATGTTGGATTTTAGTTATAATCCTGCTTTCTCCCTACACCATCACTGTATATTCCTACCCAAATTGCATTTATCTTTCTTTGAGTAGCCCTCTTTGTCAACTCATGGTGTTCTTAATTTTGAGCATAGTCCAAATACGCTTGAGCCTGTCCTTTCTTGCTGGTGACAGTACCTGGGAAAAAGGGTGACACAAGGACCAATGTCATTCGGATGTTGTCACTGAGAACTTTCAATTAAAATAGCTGCTAAAAAATCCTCAAATAAAATGTGATTTAGGGTGGTGCTTTTTTTTCCAAAGAATGTAGTGAGCATAGTAACCAGCTTACAAATAAATGCAAATGTAAATAAAAAAGGATGCTGAAATAAGAAGCCTGGATACTCATGACTGTTGCAATAGTAAAAGTTGCCACCATGGTGAAAATAAATTACATTTATGTGTTGTTTGTGAGTAGGCCATTCGGTATAGAATAATAGCTAGAGAGAAAAAGCTTTTACAATTCTATTAGTTGTAATGGATTTGTAGGTTCAAACATACCATTTATCATCTGAGTTCCACCCAAAATGAAAAGCAATATATAGAGCTAATTAAATACCAGTGCTAGTAATTAACTATTCCCCAGATGTTTATATTTTCCCAAGATGAAACAATGGATGCCATGCAGTGTGCAACTTCATAGAAATGTGGCACCATGAAGGAGAATTGCTGGGGGAAACAAGGCTTGCATGCCAGCACCATCGCTGGCCAAGGGCCCTTCCTCCTGCATCACATTCTTGGAGGACTCTGATGTCAGTGCTGTGGCATGAGGCAGTGAGGGGTCATCCTGGAGCATGGCATAGCTTGTTCTGCCTTGGGTGTGTGGCACTGATTAATCACTTTATCCCTGGTTCATACTGCAAATACTTTTCAAGTATCAAAGCTCCTGTCTCTAGGCTGCATCAGAAGTCTCAGTGTTTTATAAGCTCAGGCAAGCATCAGCACAGAATTAAAACTGAAGCCTTGGTTCCCTTGAGACTGTGTGCTGGATGGATTAAACACACTTTTCAAATACTCTTCTAAAGCTTCAAGCCAGGAGAAGAAAAGCAACTTGAATCTCTAACAACTGTGCCTTTATTTATCAGTTAGAATAAAGCTGATGCATTATGCATTTTAGGGATGCATTAATGCTTATGTTACTGGAGAAAAGGGATGAATGGATTTACAGCTGTACCTTGTGCACTGATGGGCAGCCTGGGAAACAGGGTTTTGGGTTAAAAGGGCCTCTGATGGAAGCAAAGGTGCAAACTCAGAAAGCCTCCAGACTCAACATCCCACAGACTACAGCCATGTGTGGCTCTTGCCAGATGGGAGCACCAAATCAACAACTGTCTTCGACTCATTTGGGGCTGGTCACAAATGCCCAGGCTAATCCAGACAGGGACAGCACAATTATCCAGGCAGGGGCTGGGTTTGCTGTGGCTGCTGTTTGCCCAGCAGTGCCAGACTTTGGGAAATGCTGAGGTCTCTAGATATATTCACTGTAAAAGCTATCACATTGTTATATGGAGATGATGCAGGTTAGAAATTGTCAGTCCATGCAAGCAGAAGATGCAGACTAGGTAGATGTAGAATAAGAATACTGGAAATAAAGGCTGCATTGATGCAATCAAACGCTTTGGTCCCTGTGCCAAAATACCAGGGTAGGCTGCTATCTGGGCTAACCTCATTTCAGGGCTTTTGGAGAAAATATGCATCAGGGGAAGCCTGCTTGAGAGCTAGCAAAGCACTGTTCCCACTGCAGCCGGGCAGCCCTGCATATCTGGCCCTGGGCCATCGGCCTAGCACACATCTGGTGGCACTGTCTTCTGGTGAATGCAAATAACCAGATTTAAATACATCTTTCTAATCATGGTTTCTTGAATGTGTTGGCTTTTATTTTGTACCCACATACTCTGAAAGTGCTGGTTTTGAATGGTGAATGCTTAAATGAGCTTGAGAGTACTTTTTGAAAGGAGATGCAACAAATAGACTTAAGTGCTCTCTTTAAGAGGGAAATAACAATTATAGGTATCTGAAGGAAAATAATACATAAAAGTGATGGAAAATCTTTCTAATAGTTATAATATAAAAAATCATAATGGGATAAAAATAAAGTGTTTACATTTAGTGAATTATCTCAAAATATTATTTTTTATGGTAAGATCCTGCCAGAAGTCATTTCATTATGGTTAAAAAGCATCCTACCAAAGGTAGGTGTTGATCCACTTGCAGCACCTGCAGTGCCACCAGCTTTCCCTCCACAGGGCAGGGACCCATACCTTTGGTGCCCTGGCACCTTCAGACAGAGCAAGGTACCTGGGACTTGGGTCTGTCTCTTTGTATTTTAAAGGAGACTGTTCAAAACTGTAAGAGCATCTGGCATCATCCTCCTTGTTCACATTCTGGGTCAGACAGCAGGAAATGCTCTAAGAGACCTTACAGATTTTGGTAAAGAAAGGTTCCTCTGAGGCACCCACGTATACTGACACTGAACAACATCCTGCATGAGTTTTCTTGGGGATCCTGCTCTGAGCAGGAGCAGTGTTTCTTTCATTAGATGTGCAGAAAAGGTCCGAAGGAAAGTGAAGAACTGCAAACGCACTGCTGCTAGGAGGAGAGAACAAAGACTTCTGAAAGCCAGCTGTGTCTTTTAGCAAAAATATTGATCAGTTATCACGTTGCTGATGCTAATTCACCTGGTCACCTCAGGTCTTCTGGCAGACTGCCTGATTAGCAATGCCCACATCATTTACTTGTTCCCTTGCTGGGTTTTCTGACGTCCGTAGCTGAGGCTTGACAATCTGGAGCTGGCCTGCCATGCGTAGAATAACATTTCAGATTTATTAATGTGGAGGGCTGCACACACCGTGCAAGAATTTTCAGGGAGAAGGTGATTCATTGTTATAAATCACAGGTAGAAGACACATAATCATTTGTCATTAAATGAACAGAGAATAAATCAAACACTGTATGTAACTCTGAGAAACACTACAAAAATGATGGGGCAGGTAATGGGAAAAACAGGCAATCTGGCAAGAACTGAGGCTCTGTGGGATAAACACTGCACCGGCTTGCTGGGCTACGGTTTGACAGTAATAACAATGATGACTAGCTGTGTGTTGGCGTGGCAGGGGCAGTTGTCTGTGGCTACGTGTCGTGACCTGTATTATTGATTCAAAAGATGCAGCTGATTGGGATCAGTGTGCAAGTACCAAGGATCAGGAGCTTACAGGAAAAAGAGGAGGAAGTTCTGTGTCTTCTAAATTGTGAAATTTGTTACCAAATCAATCACAATTTATGGAAAGTAAAATTAGTAGTAACATGTACTGGGTGCAGGAATGGCCTGGTGAGAGTGAGGGCTGGATGCTCATCAACGTCACCCTGCAGTCACCTGCTCTGGCACCCTATTAATTACTTTTTTCCCCCAGACAATGCTCCAGTTGAAGCACATCCCCAGTTTATGCTGGCTTACAGGCACAGTGGTGAAAATAAAGTGTTCTCATGAAGGAAGCACATGGTGATCTGTTCTTACGAACTGATGGACAGAGATAGAGCAGTTGATGTCATCTACCTGGACTTGTGCAAAGTGTTCGACACTGTCCCGCATGACATCCTTGTCTCTAAATTGGAAAGACATCAATTTGATAGGTGGACCACTCGGTGGATAAAGAACTGGCTGGATGGCTGCACGCAAAGAGTTGTGGTCAA
>JANHGB010069936.1:14092-40582 GCA_026283785.1 Coracopsis vasa
TAAGATACAAGTTTTACAAGTGCACAATGCTATGTGAGGACCTGGTTTAAAGTCCATGTGTCCGACTGTTACCGCATGAAGAAGGAGATTCCCCTGAACAACTCCTCATGGAACTGAGGGAAGGTCTTCACAGGACCAGGGCAGTCTAACCAGACATTGACAAGGCAAGGACATCACCTGCTGTGCACAGACCAGCCCTGAGCACAGAGCCTCACTCAGAGGAAACGCACGCTCTTTCTTCCTCTAGAGGAGGACCACACTACGCAGAGGCTTCTGGACTCCTTCCCTGCTGGGTTCAGCACACATCAAATCTGAATGCACCTCTCTATCGCTCCAGAGTCTCCCTCGAGGACACCCCAACATTCACATTCATATGTGGCAAAGAAACTTAATGTGCTGACATTGTCACAGAGAAACAAAAGAAGTCAGGATGACCTGACACCAGGCAGCACAGCTTCAAGGATAAATGCTCCTCATTTGGCAGGATGGATGGGAGCTCTAATTTCCTGGACTAATACTAGCAGTGAAAAATCAATTACATCGAGGTCTTTTAAACTAATCAAGCAAATGTATTAGGAGGTACATGGGCATACATACAGGCAGGCAGCTGAAGCAAAAAGAGAAAGTGGTTGCAGAGCTTGTTCATGATGGATTTCAAACATATTCAGATCTGAAATGAGGGCTGTACTAGTGTTCAACAGGGAATAACAGCAAGGAGTAAATAACTGAGAAGAGTTTTGAGACAAATTAAAGGAATGGAATGGACAAATTAAAGGAATGGAAAATAATGTGCTTCTTGGGGTTATTGATTAGGGCAAGAAGTTGACCGTGGCCACAGGAATTTCAACCTGAAAGATGTTTTCCTGTCAGTCACTACAGCATTGGTGATTGGTAACAGCAAGGATGCTGTTACTCTGGCATGTGTCCTTTTGTCAGGAGTATGCTTCAAAGCCACAAACTCCTTGCTGAAAGCCAACACTGCTGTGATCACCAAATAGAGTACTGATGCATTGACACTTGCCTGCAGACATCATAGATCAAGGCCTCACTGATCCAGGCACAAACTGCACAAAATGACAGACAATTGCTCGTGCAAAAATCTCCTGATCCAAAGACAGGAAAATTGAAAGGACTGTGTTCTTCTTTTATAAACAGGGAAGTGAGGCACAGATGGAGCGTAGGATTCCCCAAGGTCGCTTAGGGTATCGGTAGCAGAATATGGGAGTAAATATATTTCTCCTGAAATGTGATGAACAACTGAAAACTTGAACATATGCATCTTTCCAGACACGGCACAGACATTAAAAATTAGTAGATACCCATGCTTTGAAAATGCACCTGAACATCACCTGAGTTTTATTTAATATGA
Source organism: Coracopsis vasa (assembly GCA_026283785.1). Lineage (NCBI taxonomy): Eukaryota > Metazoa > Chordata > Aves > Psittaciformes > Psittacidae > Coracopsis > Coracopsis vasa. Next base: position 15,462 of record JANHGB010069936.1, read on the forward strand.
TAGGGCTTCTCCGGAAAGAGCAGAGCAGCAGATGTCTGCGTTGGAGCTCTGCAGTCCAGATGTGGCTTGGATGTCAGATTTTACTCATTGGAAAAGAGACTGCATTCAGAGGGAGGGGGGAAGGCTGCAAACAATGAGGTCTAAACCCCAGAAACAAGGACAATTTTATAGAAGACAAAATTAAATTTATACTAGGGAAACTGGGATATTGTAAGGCAAGATTTTTGCTGTCACACACAAACATAGAGTAGATGCTAAAGACCAGAAATGCTATTACTTCATGAGTACAAAGAAAGAATTCAGGTACCATTATTTCTGCTTGACTTGCACTTGACAGCACAGTTTTCCTCCCAATGCTTGTTAATGCCAGCATAAACAGAGGCCAATCACTGACACATACCATCAATGCTAGTAAAAAGCACAGTTGCTTGGCACACAAAGATCCTTCTGAAAGTTCCTAATAACTTTAGAAGTTGCTGTTATTATCCCTATAGCCTCTATGAATGTTAGTCAAAGCACCTCTAAATGGAGGACACAAGCTGCAAGAGTGCCATATCATCTCAGTTGACTTTATAGCAGCAATAACATTTTGATTTCTAATCCACCATTATTTCAAATGAGAAACTCTCATAGCTAGAGCTCAGCCTTTCTCATTCCCTTGTCACATTGCCCTTTACTTTATGGCAATTCGCAGGCAGTCCCATCACTGGGATATGTGATAGTCCATAGATAGTTGTGCGCTGATCCCTACAGTGACCCATCAAGTGAGGGAAATGCCTGCTTCCCAGGTGATAATGTGCCAGTATTTGCTTGCTAGGTCCTGTTCTCTGGCTCTGAGGCTGATAGGTTTACATCCAAATAGAGAAAGTTAATGCTTGTGCACGTACCTCACACACTCACCCTAATGGCCTTCCGCTCACAACCCCCATCTTCTCAGACTTCCCATTGCCTCTCTGTCGGAGCAGGCCAGCTGATTTATAGGTCCCTCCTGCTTCCAGCAACTCTGAGAGGTACAGGCTTCATCACAAGGGATGGCTGCGGCATTCCTTCCTCACTGCAACATCTTTCCTCGATTCTTCAGTTCACAAAAGCCTTTTTTCTCTAGCCTCGTGCCCCAGTGAGCATCCCTCCTGCTGATGTTAGCCAGCTAGCTAGTAGAGGTCCACCTTTGCTCAAGACAGTCTTGTAAGCACTTTGCTACAGGATGAAGGTTAGGGAAAGACCAAAGTGATTTTGATGAGAAATACCTGCAGTTACACAACCTCAAGGGGTGTCTTTGACAGATCTAAGACCTCATTAGCACAGTATTGCATTTATTTATGGGATTTGTAATACACTTCAGCAAAAAAAAGGTGCTATGTAAATTGAATTTTGCTTGGAAGGTGCAAAAATCAAGATTTTCAGTCACTGCACTGTGTAACAAATGGAGACATGAGCAGTGTAAGAAAAAAGGTTCAAGGTAGGTAGCAAGGGGAGTGGTTATGTCAATTCAGTATGTGGAACCTGCTAAAGAAAAATAGTGAAAGTCTCTTCTCTTACAAATAGGACTAAGGAAAAAAAAATATTAGAAGGTATTATAAGGCCTGGGCAGCTCAGTGTAACCAGTGATGGAAGTGGATGTCTTCTATGATATATTGTTGTCCAGAGCCCCTGTGTTGTGGAAAGAGCCACTATGGTACCACTTTGACCAGCAGAGTTAGTTTGGTGCACTGAGAGGGGCCAGTATAGTATGAACATCTGCAACAAGACATTTGAGCTGCTGGTTATACCCATTTGGGTCATGCAGTGTCCTTTCAGTACACCACCATTGTCACACCAGTACAGTGCCTCGTGTGGGTGCAATTACAGGGGTGCAATTACAGTTTCTGCTGTGTGCATCAAGCTCTGGTGATGAAATACAAGACCTCAGGCAAATGACAAAAAGAAAAGTATGTGGCAGAAAGAAAAGCCTTCCAGATCCAGCTGTGCTGGTGAGAGACGACACAAACCACGCCATTGTTTCTCCCTCCTTTGCAATAGGTGCATCCAGTGGTGTTAGGCCAAGATGCTTGGGCTGGGTTTCCTATGTGGGTTGGATTTTCTTTTCCAAATTTGCTTTCATCAGGACAAAGTATTCTTCCCCTATCTGAAAGGATCTTTTCTTACCAAAGACCAGTCCTTGAGAGGAAATTCTCACCAATGTGAGAATTTTACGGTCACAGTCTTTATGCTGTTGTATATCCTGTGTACATCTTAGTCATTTCACAATATTCAAGAAACTTCAGTCAAGAAACCTCTTAGTGTTCTTGGGTCCCAGCCTTCAGCATAGCAGGAGTATCAGAGACTGTTGCAGAGGAGGTGTTGGGAAATATAGTGATCTCAAAAACCTGACCAAAGCTGACAAATGACAGGAAGTTGCACTGTGAGGTCCTTACAGTCCTCATAATTTCACCAAGTTCAAACCTTTATTTTCACAACCTCCCTCTAAAAGCAGTATGCTACTCACTTGACAGATAAAAAAATGTAGTTACGTGACCTCTCCAATGAAGTAGGATGTTTCTATACTAGTAAACAAATAAAGTCAAGGTATGAGCACTTTCCAGTGATCACCCACTTTGTCAGCATGGTCTGTAGCTTGGTAGAGGGTTTTTCAGAGACTATTTGATGACACATGGGGAACTGAAGAGACATATCCAGGCTAAGACAAAATGAAGAATAACAGCAAAGAAAAAAGATATTCACTACAGCAAAGAAGACATTCACTACACTGCTGGACCACAGAGTGGAAAGAGAGGAGAAGAGAACTTTCATGAGTGAAGGGGAGGACAGCTCTTGTCCGTCCCAGAGACATCAGCTTGATGCATGTGTGTTGTCTCTCTGAAAGCACTTGAGCAAGCTCACTGCAAGGATACGTTAAGGTGTTTCATGATTGTATCTTATGAGTACATGTGCTGTTAAAGCTCAAAACACCCCCACACTTATCTGCTTATCTAAATGTTTTTGTTTCTGAGGTAAGCAGCTCATCCCCAATGCTTTGTTGATGTTCCTCGTGGGTCAGCAGCTAACACTGTGCAACAGGCATCTCCCCAGTCCCAGAGGCTGCAATGCTCTGAGGAGGGTGCACTCTAGAGGTAAAGACGTAACCAAGACGCAAGCACAGCCATCAGATTATATAACTGCAGCATTTCAGAGCAGCCTTGGAGCCACTTCCTCCGTCTTTGTTTTCTGACCTCAACTTTAAAAGAACAAGCAGACATCCTCCTGTGGTCAAGAAAAAAGGCTGAGACTTTGAAGACTATGGGTTGTGGTGGGTTGACCCTGGCTGAACATCGGTTAACCACCAAAGCTTCTTTGTCACTCCCCTCCTCAACTGGACAGGGGAGATAAAATATAATGAAAGTCTCATGGGTCGAGATAAGAACAGGGAGAGATCACTCAGCAATTACCATCATGGGCAAGACAGACTTGACTTGGGGAAATCAGTTTAATTTATTACCAATCAAGTCAGATTGGTAATAAAGTAGGGTAGTAAGAAGTCAAACCAAATCTTAGGGATTTACTTCTGTATAGAGCACAGCTTAAAAGGAAGCATGACCCAAAGATGCAGCTGGTCAGAGGTCAAAGCCATGGGTGCAGTAGGAGATCATCTCACTGTCATCCAACACCTTCATAACCCTGCCCTTAGACAAACCTCTCTGCACAGTGCAGGAGTAAAGAATGGAACTCAAAACCACAAGACAAAGATACACTAGATCACTGAGGACACAATAGATAGAATTTCTGGCACTGAGGCTATGCCAATGCACCCCTTCATCAAACCTGGCACCAAGCTGCTCCTGGTTGTGACATAGGTTGCAGGGCTTTCCAGAAAGCAAAGAAATTAAGATTTATCTTTTGGCCATGGCCATTTAACACCATTAGCAGAGCCCTGCAAAGAGTCAGTTGTGATGTTTGACTTTCTTTGGCATTCCCAGTAACAAAAGCCTAAATCCAGGCTTAACTCCAAGGCTACAAAGCTAGGAAAACCCTCCTTAGTGCAAGAGCAGCCCACCCAGTCTCCAGCAAAGTCTGACAGGCTAAATCATTTCACATCCAAAAATGCTGAGGACAGTTGCTTTCTCCCTACTAGCAATACATGCCTCCAAGCCACGATAGCTTGGACATAAGTTATAAACTATGGTCAATCAACATGAGGTTTTATAGAGCTCAGTCTCCTTCATTCCCCCTTATAGGCTGCGTAAAAGTGACAGCTTTGGTTTTGTGGAGGGCATGAAGGGAGCAAGCCCACATGCACACTAACCAGCGAGACACATATAGCTCCTGTTCAGGCTGGAGCTGGATGCAATTCCCTTCCTTCACATACACTATTAATAAATTGCTTTAATCTCACAGTACCTATCGGATGGGCTTCTGCAGACCATGGTAACAGAGCAAAACCGAACTACAATTATTCTTCATTCGTAGTATAAATAACTGGTACATTTTCAATGTACATCAGACCTGTGAAATCACTAGATTTCTTCTTTTGGTCTGGTTCTGGTAAAAAAGGACAACAGAAAGACCAAGGGCAGCTTCTGATTTTACTCCAAAGTGAAAATGCTGCCATTTTTTATCGCAGTCACACAAATGGATGAAACTCAATGCAGTCCTCTGAAACATCTAGACCAGCTCTCCCAAGCCATCAAGAGGAGTGGATCAGATCTGCAGAGTTGAACATGCAGCCCTGGAGCTGGATGATGCAGAGGAAAAACAAGCTTGTTTCAGCTCCACAGTACCTGCAGAGCAATCAGTGTATCGCAATCTGGATTTTGAAGAGGTCAGGATGATATCAGTAATCGCAGGGACGATTGACGTCTAAGCCACTTTCTACTTGTTTGAAAGAGGAAAAAATACAACAAGCAGATGCAAATGGAAACATGGATCTCTCTAAGAAGTCATTTACATGGCCCTAAGGTCATAATTTTGAGACAGCTATTTTTGTAAGCTTACTTTAAATAAGCTATTTTATTTAAAATGCAGTTATTTTTAAAAGACTGCTGGGGGAAAAAATATGGAACAGATAGACACAGAAGACAACAAGGATGATACACAGATGTGAGAAAATTCCTTATAAGACTTAAGAACTGAATCTGTTCAGTTAACAAAAGGAAAAGTTAAAGGAGACATGACCGAGATATGTAAAAGCCTAATGGGGTGGTAACTCTGGGTAACGGTGTGCTCATTAGCAGGACAAAAATTAAAGAGTGGAAACTAAAGCTGAACAAATTGAATCTGGAACTTATTGAAATGGCAGCTTCATCCTTTCCGACAGCTGCTGATGCAGAGAGGTGACTACTAAATGAATATACACAGGTTAGGGGTTAGCTAAATACAATCTAATCAGAATTAAGAAGGTGAAAAGTAGCAACCTGCTTCATACAGTCCAGATGTTACACCAGCACCCCCACTTCACCATACCTGCTTCAGCTCACAGAAGAGGGACCAAAGCATTAGGATCGAACTTTTCTGAAATACTAAGAATCTTTTCATGGCTGCTGGGTTATAAACACATTCTTGTGTTTACAGCAGAAATAACCTGGTGAACTGCTCTGCCATCCATTTATATCCTTTGCTGAGTATTTGGCATTCTTTGCATAGTCCCCCTGCCACAGAAGGCTTCTGCCTATCCAAATATTTATGTGGGTGTCATCACTAGAGTATCTGAACATTTAGTTTTCTTTAAACAACCTACCTTTAGGTGAAGCAGTTTTGTTCCTGGTCACGAAAAACATCTACAACAGGATGCAAACTGGGCTAGAGCAGTGTCATTCATGCTATAACAACATGAAATGGGCTTTTTAATAACTCCAGGTAGCCCGCATCCCTATTTTATTCCTCTCAAGAGAAACCAGGTCAATCGTGTTTCATGCTGCAGAGATTGCCTACAAAACAGAAAAAAGAAAAGAAAAATGAAACCTGGTGGGGAATATATTTAGTGCAGCAGTGTCACACCTGACTGCACCGTTTCCTTATGTCGTTTCTATAGGGAGAAGCACTATAAAATGGCCCCAGTATTCAAGATGTGAACAAATCCCTATTAATCCAGTGGCAACCAGTAACACTTGTGGTGCCTGGACTTTCTTCTACCACCAGAGCAGCACAGGGACACTACTTATCACTGACATGTGCCAGCAGCACCATTTCTGCCCACTGATCCATGAAGACTTCCAGAAGTAATCAGAAAAATGGGGTGATGGCCACGGCTTGGTGTCAGCTTCAAATACAGACACTGCTAGATGCCTCCTGAGGCAAATATTTATTCCAGCCTCTCCAAAGGCTGCTTTGCACATGAAAACGCACACCCACACCATGTAACAGTGCACTTCTGACTGTGGCTACAGTAGGTCTTTTAAAGGCATCCATCCACCCTTTCTTTGGGGAAATTCAAGAAAACTGTAAAAAATGAAACAATGATAGACTTGAGGTCTTCTGAGTGCTTGGTGTGATTTGGTGTGATCTTTGCTGCTCTTGCTGGTCTGCAAATGGCTTTTATAATGCTAAGGGAAATTGACCCAACCTGGCCCAAGAAGGAACATCCAAGTCTCTGAAAACCAATAGCCAGGTTTGATACAAGAGGCCTTGCAACTATATGATGCTTTGAGAGACACAGGTTAAATGAAATATGTGTAATTCTTGGGTTCAAACTAGCCAAAATCAGCAGCTTCTCCAATCCAAGTGCTCAATCACTGCTGTTTTCAATGCCTCATCCTCAAGTAATGTTGTTGGTTTTTTTTCTCCTTGTAATTTTCCTGTATCCCATTCACCAGCTGAGATTGGCCTCAGGATTCAAGTATCATTGTCCAGCTCAAAGGGCACTTCACTTTTACACGAAGAAGCTTCAAGCACTGAGGTGCAGGCTTGAAACCAGACGGGCTCCTCCAGCTAAGAAGGGCTGTTATTCTCTCATTGAGAAATAAAAGCTCTGGGTGGGTGAAGAAAGAGGAAAAAGAAGCATGCTGGCACCCAAGACGCAAGAGATATACCGCTGAATATTTCCTTCCGGATATTTATTTCTGGATGCTGAGACTAGCATCCAGAAGGAAATATTCATCCAAAGGACAGGGAGCTTTTCATATAAAAGCATTTGAATTTTTGAGGATTTAATTCAATTTCTCATTGTTAAGGGCTTGGCCACAAATGCAGGAGATGATACAGCAAAACTGATTGCAGTGGTTTCTTACTCTCTAGTCCTGGTGCTGGATTTTTTTGGAGGCTTCTTCTTGGAGGCAAAGAGTTCCTGCACTGCCATGACACCGGCTTGATCCCACTGCTGATCCCACCTATCATCGGCTTAGCTCAGAAAGCACTATTTGAGGTTGGGGTTTTGCAGGAACAAATGCCAAATGCCATAGATTTCTACCTTCTAGTTTCTGCACGCCCCCTCCATGTACCTCCTTTTGCAAGACAGTGAAATCAAACCCTGCAGATACACAGTGCGGATAGGAAAAGAATAAAAGAGGTGAAAAGAAACACAAATAATATCTGCTGCATTGGATTAGTGTTAGTGGCAAAAAGGAGGGTGTTCAGGCTCTAGTCACTCATGACTGACACCAGTGAGGACACAAACGTTACATGGTGCAAGACAGATTTCTTTCAGGGTGTTCAGTTCATGGTACCTGCCAGGCCTCCTCAGCTGATGATGTGACACCAGGGGGGTGGTGAAGACAACTCTTAACATTTTTCAAACCAGCCCGTCACAGTCAGTTAAAGCACTCAGATATTTGCATGTGATTGGTTGCTTATTCTGAGTTGGCTTATTTTTCCCCTTTCCCATTCCTCTCAAACTCTGAGTTTTCACACATCAGCCCTCAGGAGAGCTCAAGTGAGGAAGATTTTTCTTCTTAAGATCAAGCTGTCATGGCCCTGCTTGGTTCACATGTGCCCTTTTCTCTCGCTCCAGCGCTGCCTCTCACCACTTCCCACCCTCCTTCCCCGCCTGTGTCAGCAGCACCAGGGAGAAAATCTGCTCAGCTTCCACTCTGCTCTTCTCACTCTTCTTCCTCTGTAATCCCGCTACCGAAACCTGAGTTTTGTGTCCTCCCCACTGGATGTTCACTGCCCTCTTCAAGAGAAGAGACCAGCGCCCTTGTTTGCTGGTCTGCTCCCCCTTCCCCAGCTTTTCGCTCTTTCACACCCTCCCCTATCCATTTTTCATTTCTTTGAGCAGCCAACAAAGGAATATTTCCTTCATGAGGAGTTTAAGTAATTTTCTGAGGGTTTTTTCCAGCTTGAAAATCCGAGGATTGTCTCTGTTCTGGTTCCTCCATCCCCACCTAATGGCATGCAAGAAAACAGCAATTGTATCCTGGTAAATTCTGTGTAACTGGTGTTAAGGATGCAGGTTCTCACAGGGGCACCTACAGGACATTGTGTGCAGCTCTGTCATCGTGGGTTTATTTAAGAGACCAGTGCGTGTACTCCTGACAGGGTAGACAAAACTAGGCCTGCCTCACCAGTCCACAGACAGAGCAGGCTTTCCCGGGAGCACTAAAAACTATTATTTCCATTTTAGTGTAGCTAACAGAGACCCAGAAGGGTAAAATGCTCAAAGGGTGGGAGCAGTGCAGCACAGGGAGGAATTAACTCAGGTCCTTCATCATTGCAGAAGCATACAATGCTCCTTCCCTGCTACAGGTGTGCATGTGTACATAGTTAAACTGATGTTCACTGCTGGTCCAGGCCTCCTAAATAGAGCCAGGCCCTTCCAAATAGATTTGTACAGGCAGTAAATGGCACAGGGCAAGGACAGGGCAAAGACCTTCTGCCTCTCCCTTATATCAAGGCAAAGCCACCAGTCATAAGGTCCAGTTCTTATACAGGTCTTTACCTTGATCCAAAGCAGTCACCCCATCAGCCCTCACTTACCTGCTCACAAGCAAAGCATCTGAGCTTCAGCTGTTTGACCTTTTTTTTCCCCAAAAATATTCCTCCCTTTTGCATTGCTTCTAGCCATGCTCTTAATGTCCCACTCAAGAAAACCCATCCAAAATATAATTTCTCTGATGTACTCCTGCAAACAAACTTGATGCTATACTGTTTATGCTGTCTCCAACATCCAACATGTCGGTAAACCCTGCATAATGAGAAACTTACTTAAGTGCAAATTTAACACCAAGAAGCCTGCCTAGGATAGAATGAAATCCTAATCAAGAAGAGACACTGAGATTTATCCCCAGAAGGGACAATATTTCTGTCGTCAAGAAATACAAAGCCAGAAGTTATCTATCTTGGCTCTTTCTCCCAGCAAAACAGTGTAAGAATGCATGTTTTACCAATGGAAGTTAAGCCTGACTCAGGACTGATCCATCTCCCTTACCAAAAAGCCAAAACTGTAGGCAGACCAGCCTGTGTCCAGGCACTCCTGACCATTGACTCCCTCTAAGCTAACCAAATCACACATCTTACCTAGAAAGGTGGATATCTGTCTCCCTGTTTCTGGTGTCAGCCCAGGCTGGACCAGTCATCATCTGTCTGGACAGCAGCACTTTGTTGGAGGACTCCTTGGCCTCCCCAGACAGAAACCATCATCTGGCAGGCACAAGAAGAGCTGTGCCTGGCTGACGGGCAGCTCAGATTTGCTCTTTTCGGAGGTAATGAAACACTGTCTTCCTCCTCACCATGCACAGCAGCTAATTAGAGCATCTGCCCTCCCGAGATCACGCAGGCTTAAACATTTCCCTAGATTAAAAACAAAAACATCACTTGGCATTGTCAGGCACAATAAAAGGAGACATGGACAGGTCTGCCAGAGCTGAAAGCCACTGGCAATGTAAGGAGAAAAACAGGGCACATGGCATGTCAAGGATGTCTTGCCCCTTGAAGGGCGAAACACAAGGGAAGAGCTTGTTTTGCTACAGCTAAGCTTCATCCCAGCCCTCTGAAGAGGGAAATCATCTGCCCTCAAGAGCCCAATTCCATTACACATGGGCAATGGAAACTCAGTGTTTTCACTGAGTTTCCCTCTGGGCCCAGTCATTAAATCAGGGATGCTGGAAGGGGCATGTACGGAAAGAGTCATGAGAAGAAATCAGGGCTCCTGGTTTCAGGCACACCAGTAGTGTAGAGGAACTGGGGCACAGGATGGTATCCTGAACTCAAATGAGATTTGAACCACCTCTGTTCTGCTGCCCACATTGCTCAGAGTGTTGGCCATCCCATTGCCCTGGATAAAGGGGAGGAAAGTCAGACTGGAGAGATCTGGTCTGCTACTAGGTAGCTCAAGGACCAGCCTAACAAAGACATTGATTCTCTTTCCAACTCCACTACTGCACAAAGATGTGACTATAGCTTCTCACCCTTGCCTCAGTTTCTTTAGTTTGAAACTTATGGTGTTGATCATGACTGTAGAAGGGTACTAATGAAAGTGAGACATGATGGTGAGTGCTGCTAGCACTGGGGTTCATACCCTGCCGTCACAATTCTATTCCGTTCAGGATCCCCAGATGATGATGATGCTATATGAGGAAGAAACCAGCAACGTTTGGGGACACATATGGCTTCATTCAACACTTCTTCAAGTCAAGGCACCTGCTTTTACTCTATCCTCTCTACATCTCCAGCAAGAAAAATCTTACCTTGTTTATTCATTGAAAATATTTATAGCATCTTGCATCATGCTTGCTAATGCAGAGGGGTCTGTTCCACCACCCACAAGCAAGGTTAGATTTGCTGTCTCCTAACACCCAATTTCACAGTTCTCATTGCCTTTTCATAAAGACTTTGAATCACAAGTCACTTCACACTCAGGGAAGGAGCCGGTTTTCCCTGTTCAGTCATGTCTGACATGGGTATTTGCTCCTCACTTGCTAGGAATGTATAAGGAAAACAAGCAACATATTTACCTTGGCCAAATAAAAAATTGCCTGGTTCTCCCCTGCTACTACAGAGCAAAAAGAATGGAAAATACCAGCACCTCGGGACCTTTTATGTTCACTTTGTAAAGACATAACAATAGTGAAAATACAAGGGCAATCCGTCACCTTCTGTTTGCTAATGGCATAAGAATTTCTGTCACCTCAGGACCCACTATGCTTGAGCTCAGCTCTGCGGTGTTAAAGTATAAATTTACACCCTATTACCAAAAGTGGCATAATTTAAGCTAGTTTATAGGCTGGTTTGTTTTTTAGCTGCCTACAAATCTCTCTAAGCAGCAGCTGGGGCTGCAGTGGTTAAAGTTCAGCTGGCCTTGTGGATGAGAGCTAGATGTTGTGGTGGATAAGGTGAGGATTTTAGCTGACAGCTGCTATTCTCCCCAGTGACATAGGGATCCTCACATCAGCTTTGAGAGTCCTCATCCATGCATGGCTAAGCCAGACTTATATGTGAAATCCAGCTGAACACACATTGCTATCCCCTCCCTCAACATAAACCTTCTGAACCTTAATCCTAGGGCAGGCTGTGTTTCCCTAAATCCAACATCAGGAGGCACACAGGTGTCCCACTCAAATTTCCTTGCTCCTCTTTCTCATTCATTTCTGAGGACTCAAAGATACTGTTTTTATTGTGGGGATAATGCTTGCTAGCTATTCCTGTTAATGTCTAGAGACAAAGCTCTTTCTGGAACACAACTTTAACATAAGATTTCTGGTCCCAGGTAATAAAAATGGGTAATATTTTTCCTCATTTGGAAGTTTAGCTTTCATAACCAGCATTTTCGTTTTCCCTATCTCTATTGCTGCTGTCTTCATACACTTGCACAACTCTCCTAACATTTAGAACTGGGTTCAGAGGTCAGCTTTAATCCTGGCTTGATCATGACCTGCCATGCTTTTCCCTAGGATTTCTTTCCCTTCTGGACAAAGACAGACAGTAGGCATCCCAAGGACATCACTCTCAAACAGCTCCAACTGCAACTACTGAGCAGCAAAATCCTTCCTCTAGTTCACAAACAGGCACCTTCCTGCACACATCCAAATGAAGATGTCTCAATCTGTCTAGTGGTTCCCACATTTAGTGCGAAATCAGTTGTTTTTGTGAAGATCTGAGCCCGTTTTGGACTTCCAGCTGCCTTTTCACAAGGACATTGTTCTCTTGTAAATTTACTGTTACACCTGCCAATCCCATGCAAATGGATTAGATACCATCTCAAATGGTATTTGGCAGCTGTGTATAGGCAATTGAATCACACCTGAGATGTGCAGGATAAGGGAGTTGAAGTATGTGCCACTGCTGTCTGTTTCTCTCCTGTAATAGGAGTCCAGGGTGACTGGTTTAGGCACGAAGTTTAATTTTTATATGTTAGTTAAGATTGCCCCTCTACTGAGAATGCTGGGGATGTTTAGCCTCAATAAGAGAAAGCTCTGGAGGATCTTGTTAATTTGCACAAATACCTGAAGGGTGGTGGAAAGAAGACAGAGCCAGACTCTCCCAGGTGGTGCCCACAGGACAAAACGTAATGGGCACAAACCAAAATATGGGAAATTCCACTTAGCCATAAGATAAAAACTTTTTTGTTGTGGAACAGGCTGCCCAGAGAGGTTGTGTAGTTTCCACCCTTGGAGATGATATTGAAAACCTGATAGTTTGTATTCTGCTCCCAAAATCATGCCTTGGTCTTGGAAAGGTGTCTCTAGAGGTGCCCAAAGCACAGCCCATGAGTAAGCGAGCAATTAAGAAGCTAGGACAATCCAGCCTCTAGCACTTAAGCTCAAATGCTGGCCCTTTTATTTTACAGTCTAGAAGAACCATTTATTTACCACAATGGGAAGGTTTTACAGATGACCTCATCTCACTCCTTCCTTTTTGTACAGCAATCTCCCTCCTGGGCTCCCACTTGCACCCATGGTACACACATACGTGCACGTGCCTCTTGCAAACACAGTCACCCATATGTCAGCTTCAGTACGCAACAGGCAAACACACCCAAACAAATATGTTTCGAAGCACCCTCATGGTCTACCCAAGACATGTGAAGTTGCTGAGCTCAACTCTTTTGCTAGCTTCCCAGTTTGATCAGATCACTCTCAGTTAGCTTTCTCCACTGAGTTCTCATCCATCTGCTCATGTAATCACAGCGTTTCTGAATCACTGTGATTTCATTGATTTCTAAGGAGTTGCTCTGGATTTATGCTGACCAAACAGATTGGAACCAGTTGGCAGTTTTGTTAAATGTTCTTCTCTCAAATCGATACTTGATAGATGAGAGGGATGCTTGAGACTGAACATAATTTCTTCAGAATGGAATATACTTCATTATAACATGACTGCTTTGTTTCCTACAGCAAACCTGCAGTCTTTTAAGATGATAATAGATATAAATTAAATCAAAACAAATCAAATATCCCATGTGAAAGATAATGCAATAATGCTTGCGGCAAACCTCCCTTTCGAAAGACAAATGGGTTTCATTGTTATATTTAACAGATTTAGCTAACTTTTAGAGGCACAAGTTGTAGTTCGAAAGAAAATTCAGCTTGTTTAAGGTGGATGTGGTCCTGGGCAACTGGCTCTAGGAGGCCCTGCTTAAGCGGGGCAGTTGGACCAGATGACCTCCAGAGGTCCCTTCCAACCCCAACCATTCTATGACTCTGGGACATCTCCCAGTACAAACCCTGAGAAACAAAGACTTACCATACCATAAAATACATCTTCCTACTGCGACCAGGTCATAAATATGTGTCAGTCAGGGTTTGGCTCAGCACAATAGCCTGTCCTTCCATACATACCTGTAATATGCACAGGCTATGGGAAAAGAGAGCATCTTCACACACAAGAGCCTTTCACTGCTGGGAACTTTTCACAGTTGGCTTTGCAACAGCTCAGCTTGGCATGAGGACAGTAAGCTTGGCTTTGCTTAGAGGAAATGTTCCAGGAGCTGATGGGGCAAGAGTTATTCTGGGAAATCCATATGAGTTTTGGCCACGGGCCTAACACAGGAAACACAGGGCAGTAGACTCAATCATGAAAGGAGAAACATTTCACAACATAGAGGTTGTCTTCAAACAGAGCCACAGTTGGGTTTTGCTAGCTGAAGCACAAACAACTGGGATGGATGGTTTGAGAAAAGTCTTGTCCAGCTATCTACCATCTTTCCACCACCCGTGGAGCATCACCCAATCTTCCAGAAGGAAAGATCCCTAAAAACTGTAATCCTCCTAAACACCATCATGTGGCACAGGAAGCCATAGGAGTGCCTGGCTGGGGACAGCACATCTCAGCCATTCCTCCCTGGATATGCAGTCTCTCAGCAATGAAAAGTGGTGGTGTTGCTTTTGAATGACTTTGGTCCTGAGCTGCTGCTGCTGGAAAATCTCAACAAAGAGACTTCAGCTGTCACAGCCCATGGCAAAGCTGGCCCATCCGTCTGGATGTCCCACTTACTGCAGGTGCAAATCCCAGCAGCCCCAACACTGTGTCACTGGTTTATCCCAGTTAAGAATCCAGACATCTATTTTGAACTTAGATGCATGAAAACAGGTGACCTGAGCTACAATAGGTATAGACAAGTGGAAGGTTAACAGAGGGTGCTGGAAAACCCAGACTTCAAGATAGGTTTTCCAAATAAATGTGACTTCAGATTGGCTCCAGCTCAACAGAAAAGCCAGGAATAAATTAACTTCCTCCAATAAAATCACATGCTTAGCTACTGCCAAGACAGGAATGAGAATGGAGATCTTTTCTTGGTAAAAAGAGCAAGTTTATGTTGGCTATGTCAGGTTTGCAAGATGATAGACGTGTGAAATAATGATGCACACAACTTCTGTGCCAGTACTTTAAAGCATGGCTACAAAGAAGATGGATGTTCCAGTATTTAAAAGGAGGCTACAAAGAAGATGGAGAGTCCATTTGACAAGGAGTCACATGGGAAAGATGAGGGGCGATGGGCACAAGTTACTCCTGCAGAGAGTCCAGCCAGATACAAGAGGGAAATTTTTCAGAATGAGAACAATCAGACACTGGAATAACCTCCCCAGGGAAGTGGTGACTCTCCAACACTGGAAACTGCTAAGAGTTGGCTGGACAGGTTGTTGTGATATAGTCTAGGTCATGCTTGTTTAAAAAGGTTGGATCAGAGAATACTTGAGGTCCCTTCCAACCTGGTATTCTAAGAATCTATGATTCCATGATCTTGCTCCACACATGCACACAAACACACTTTCTCGTGGATATGTATCTCTGTATCTTTACATACCTGCAGAATTCATATATGTCTGTGTGTGTGCGTCTTTGTGTCACCCATGGCTCCCTCCATACCTCACAGAGCTGTGCTAAATGCAGTCCAACTACAAATCATCTTGTAATAAAGCAGCCATCCAAGCAGAGAAGATGAACATGTACCTTCGAAGTGCTGGTGTGGGTGGCCACAAGAGCCTGTATAAAAAGACTTTAATATGCAAAAAGAAGTTAAAAAAATAATAGAGTGAGCATCTGTAGGAACAAGCAGAAAGTCTCTCACTGTTGAAGCTGCTGCTGTCATCAATGTCCCGGGCTTACATGCACCACATAGGCTACAGCTGCCACACAGCAGGGACTTGTCAAAATAAATGGTCAAAGAATAAAATTTAAACGACTTGTCAAACTAAATGGTCAAAGAGTAAAATTTAAACAACCATTTAACTGTTTTAAATTGGTCTAGGTAAATAGATCAATTAAATTGTCAGCAACAACACAGGAGAAGATTCCTGGTTTCCCACAGGAATGGACATTGTAGCCAACTTATTCCTGCTGTGATCTCTGAGCATTGCCCAAATGACTTCAATCTGCAATGTTCAAAATAGCACCAGGAATAGATCACCTTGCCTGGGGGTCACAAAGGGCTTAGAGTGATCACCTGGAGTTTGAAATGTCCCTGCTGTCCCGTTCAGAGAAGGAGCAGTGGTTACACCTGACCCAGCTGAGATGCTCCTTTTCCCACCCACTGTCCTGGACAGAAGATCTGGGATTTCAGCAGCAATCTTCTCTTGGTGATGTCTTCCGAAGGCCAAACTTCAGAAAAGAGACAATTCAGGTTCTGGTACACAGGGCTCAACTCGTTTGCCCAAACACAGATATATAGTGACATCTGAGTGTTGTTGGGACACCTCAGGTGTCCACACAGGAGTGGGAAACAACCTACAGGAGAGCAAAACCCTCCTGGACTGGTAGCATGGGACCAAATAGAAAACCCTCAAATGTCATTAGAAACTGATACTCAGACAACTGAGTCTCAGTGTGTGTAAATTAGGGAAAGGAAGCATTCAAAGACACAAATTTACATGGCTTTTTACCAGAACCACATTAATATTCAGATGTTTATCACACCACTGATGCCACAAATCATTTCTTTTTAAGTGCTGCTTTTATATGCTTTGTAGAAATCTCTTTGCAGAAGAAAACCAGCAATTATGTTAAGCTCTCTTCAAGTAATTGAAGCCTTTATCAGCCCAGTTCCAGTGTCTGCTTGTCTAGGATGAATACTATCACGCTCTGTGTGAATTATATGAGTCTAATAAGCAATCTTCATACTGACAAGTATCGACTAAATTTCTAGATGAAAAGCAATGTATCCACATCAGCAAAGAGCACCCAAGATGCTAAGTGATAGGAAGACTATCAAGCAACTTTCAAATTTAAAATCAGAGAAGTATCCCTTAATCTTTAGAGATAAGCCACCCAGTTCCTTCCCTTCATGTGTTAAACAGGGCCAAAGAGGGTGAGCTCATTCCTTTTATTAGACCAACTATCATATATGGAAAAAGAAAAATTTCTGAACATACAGTTCCTCCTTCAGACTGAAATGAAAACATAAATATTGAAGCTAAATATAAGATGAGAGGAAATGCTCCAAATCTAAATACATTTGACGTTTAGGTAGGTTGAAAGAAGCAAGCAGTTAGCACCTGCAGACCTCAGGTAAGGTATTAAGCTTATTAGCCTTTGTGAGGTGCAAAATGATGGAATGGGGAGGGAGAGAGTGAAGGAATATAATTATTTATTTACGTTTGCCTGCTATTGCCAGGGGGAATTAGATACAGCATGGGAGCAGGGAAAGTAATATACCATAAAATCAATGTCTATTGATTTTCCACATCTAGTAGATTTATGTATTTTACTTGATAGACTCATGTTTCAACAGATTTTATAGGTCTTCCCTGGAGACAAAATTGATTGATCAGAGATAAAAGGGTCATGCCTTGAAAAATATGCTTTTATGGGCACCAGAGGGTTTTTGTCTGTACTATTTTGACCATCTGGCTAATTTTGGCTGGTTTGTTAGTGTTTTTTACATCTTCATGGGGTCTCTGGCAGTACTTGGTGCTCCAAATGAAATCTATCCCTTTCTCATGTGTGCTTGTAGAGGATTTGGTGGGTTTTCAGATAAGCTTTGCATCACCTCCATTGGGTTCCTGGGTCTGCAGTGGCCCATGTGACATCTCTAAACTGTACAAGAAGGGATGGAGGAGACACCTGTAGACTTGTAGAGGATGTCTCAGTGACCTTTTCTTTTAGGGTATGTGCTTCTCTGAGGATAGCTTCCCTGGAAATGTTCAAGGCCAGGCTGAATGGGGCTTTGAGCAACCCTGTATAGCAACCCATGGCAAGGGGTTGGAACTGGATGAGCTTTAAGGTCTCTTCCAACCCAAACCATTCTGTGATTCTATGATAATTCTTTAATGCTTTTCTGCCAAAGCTCTGGCATAGTTTGATATGCTAAAACACAGACAAACCTGTAGACATCTGAGAGTCTCTTGTTGCTGGGTCTTCCTGCTTTATGTTACAGTGGAGATTGGTTGGATATTCAGGCAGCTCATTTTGAAGGTGAGTGAGATCTGTCTCACCAGAAAAGTGGTTGAGTGGACTTCCCCTGCAGACCAGAGAGGTGTGTCCTACAACTTGTCTGTGTGCAATAAAATATGGTGGCTTCCATAACTTATATGACCTCAGCCAGTATTTCACAGCACTTTGATGGGGTTTGGGTAGTCGGTGGGTTTGACGGTGCCAGTGATGTCTATATGTGCTATGGGGCTTTTCTGCATCTGATGGCCTGGAGCCGGAACTGGTTATTTTTCGCACTGATAGTGGGGTTCACAAAACAGATACCGGGATAGTAGGAGTGAGAAGGAGTCCAAGATAAATTTGGCAACCCCAAAGCTTTGTTCATGCTAAAAAGTATCACATACTGCCATCCTGACTTTTAACTTCCTAAATCGGCTGAACAGGAGGATAATGAATTGCTGGAGAGGGAAAGCAACTGCACACTGAGCAGTTGTTTCATTTGCTTTCTCCAGTTTATGAATCCAACTCTCCGGTGGCACTTTGCCCAGTTCATTTTACTTTAGCAGCTGGTAAATGAATATGTGATCAGGAAGCATTTCCAATAAATGTAATTACTCCTCTACTGGGGAGGGCTGTGGTAAATGCAGCCCAGAAACATTTTATGCAAAACCAAAAAAAAGGAGAGAATAAATTAAACAAGAAGGCTTTTCTTAAGAAATTTCAGTTTACCTCGATCCTCATGGGTTAAAGGAAACCACTGCTCAGGTCCTAAACTGGTGGAAATCAGGAACAGCTCCTTTTGCCAGGGAGAGATTTCCTGCAGTGGACCTACAGGCTCTGCTGTTGCTATGATTTCCCTTTAGGGGATGTTATGGCTTAACCCCGCTGGCAGCTCAACACCACAATGTCACTCGCTCGCTCCCCACTGGTGGGATGGGGAAGAGAATCTGAAGAATAAAAGTGAGAAAACTCATGTATTGAGACAAAGACAGTTTAATAGGTGGAGCAAAAGCTGCATGCACAAGCAAAGCAAAATAAGGAATTCATTCACCACTTCCCATTGGCAAGCATTTTTCACACCTAACAGTTATTTGGGAAGACAAACACCATCACTCCCAATGTCCTCCCGCTTCCTCTTTCTTCCCCAGCCTTATATGCTGATCATGACACCATATGATATGGACTATCCCTTGAGTCACTTGGCGTCAGCTGTCCCAGCTGGGTCCCCTTGCAACTCCTTGTGCACCCCTAGCCCACTCACTGGCAAGGTGGTGTGAGGAGCAGAAAAGGCTCAGCAATAGCTAAAACATCCCTGTGTTATCAATGCTGTTTCCAACATAAATCAAAAACATTGCCCTATACTAGCAACTGTGAAGAGAATTAACTCTATTCCAACCAAAACCAGCACAGGGGAATAAATTACTGGTGGGAATAACAGTCATTTTAATGCAGCGGTAACTGGGGTGGGTTCCACTCCAGAATAGGGTCTGGCTGTGCAAGTTGCTGTACATACCACAGCTTCTGACATAATGCCTGTGGATTTTGCCCTCAAACATTTGGGCACTGAAACTATGCCCATCTACTCTGCAATTAGTTGCTTCAATCTTAAAGTTTGGCCACTCTCTGGGCAACTATGGTATATGTAATAAAAACGTACCCAATCCAAGTTCATAGAGTTCAAAGGCACTCCTGAAAATCCTGCATTTAAGTAAAGAAGAAACTAAGGATAAGAGAAAGGAATACCCGCTTTGACATCAGATTATTCCTGTCTGTTTAAATGTGCCTTCAAAAAGATTGCCATCCCACAACAGAAGCAAAAAAATCTAAGGTGATTCTTTTTTAATAAATCCTACCCAGGGCTGTTCAGATGTTCTCAAGAGCCACAAGTGGGAATGCTGCATCCAGAGTTCAACTTCTTTTTTTTGTTTATTCCTAAACCAGAAGTTTCAGCATGCTCTGTCTGGTGTTCTGGAGTGAAATTTCATCAGACTAGGAATCTTCCCACTGAACTTTTCTGAGGCGGGGAATAGTCCACTGAAAAAGTTCTGCAGTTGTTTTATTTAGGAGGAAGCAAGACACAGAGAAAGTGAGAAATCCCAGTATTCTATATGTGGATCGCAAGAGCTTTATGTTGGTGCCGGATCTGTGTGTGTGTCAAGGGGACTCGAGCCCTGAGATCAGATGCTCCAATTCACTTTCCTGAGCTAAGACACACCACTAGCCAAGACAACTCTTTTCTGTGCCTGTCTGATGGAGCTTGAACACAGATGGGTGTTCAATCTGTGCCCATCCTTTCAGCTCCCCAGCTGTGTCAAAGCCAGTCAATCTCTTTGGCTGATTGGACCTTCTGTTGAGACCTAGGCCACTTCAAAACAAGAATCCTTCAGGTCTTCAAATTGGAAAAGGCATCGAATTGAGTAATGTTGTAAGGTGGGTTCAGGAGGACAAGTCTGAGAAATCTGTCCACAAATCCAACCTAAAGAAGGGGTTGAATTCTCAAAGGTGCTCTGAAACTAGTCCTGCTGCTCAAGTTCCTCAATTTGTACCTCATAACCTGACTATAAGTCCTTTTTCTGTGTTCCTCAAACTTCAGCTTTCCTTCCATCTTTACTACACTTAAATCCTCCATTCTCTTCTAGTGCATCAGTGACCAGCACTCCCACCAGCCAAAGGCCACATGGGACCTGAGCATTTATTTCCCTTACCTCTGTGACCATTTACTGAGTTCTCAAATACTCCCATAAACAGTGCTTACTGATCCTTGACATAAATGACTTGTACTCCAAAATTACTGCTGCTTCTAAATCCAGTCTGTTGCATTCAATACCCACAGGACAATTAAAATCTTTGGGACTTTTCCAGCTTGTCCATTTCTTTGTTTGTATCCTTATATAATGTCACAGTTTTACAGCTGAGATCTTTATTATTGAGCCATTCACAGCCATCTAAGCAGTTGCTCTCAAGGATTTTAAACAGCTCTTTTGTCTTCTGGTTGTGCATAAATCTCTGCATCTATCATACCACAGCTCTATTTCCTCCAGATTCAGTCTTGACTCTGTCATAAAGTAGGCTTATATTTCTGCTACTGCAAAGTAACTAGAGTTACTAAAATAACAGAACAGTTTAGTCTTTAGGAATCTCAGGATATCTCTAGTCCAAATCCCCCACTCAATGTAAGGACAACTTCAAAATTTTCCAGGATGCCCAGTCAAACCCAGTCCAGTTTTGACTGCCTGCAATTGTGGAGATGACACAACCTCTCCAGATCCCTATCACAGTGTTTGACCACTTTCATGGCGAAAAATGTTTCCTTATATATTATTTGCTCTTCAGTTGTTGCAACTTTTGTTTGTTGCTTCTCATCCTTTTGCTGGGCACCTCGAAGAAGTGTATGGCTTCGTCCTCTTCATAACTATTCATTAGGTTGTTGAATTCAGCAATTACCTTCCCCTTAGCAACCCTTTATTCAAACTGGACAAACCCAGTTCTCTCAGTTTCTCCTTCTATGCCATATGCTCAAGCCCCATAATCATTTTGCCTCAACTGGACTCACTTCAGTATACTGACGTCTTTCTTTACCGGACTGGAATGTCCAAAACTGAACACAGCACTCCAAATGAAGTCTCACAAATGCCAGCTGGAAGGGAACCATGCCTTCTCTTCATCTGCTTGCCACACTGTCACTGACACAACCCAAAATGCTGTTTGCCTTCATCATTGTGAGGGCTCGTTGCTGCTGTGCATTCAACTTGTCCACTAAAATAAACAGCCCTTTTACAGAGAGCAGCTCCCAGCCAGCTGGTGTTGAACTCAGGTTTGAAACTCATTATACAGTTGACCTTGACCTTAATTCCCAAATATCCAAGAACATCGTGCAGCAGTCTTCAGTTCGACATCACCACAGCACTAACTAAGGTAGCTAGGTTATACCCTACTCTGCGAATCAAAGTGGAAACACCCTCTTCCCCCCCATTTAACAAACTTCAGTACTAATGTAATTCTCATTGCCACAAAATCTGGAGGCTTTACAGCTCTTGTGAAAAAAACCCAACAAATATGTATATTTATCTTTGCAAACACTCTGGCCATCTATTTTGTGCCCAAAACGGTGCCAAGACTCTCAGAGGAGATGTCCCTTGAGAATCTTCTTCTGTCAATGACATGGGTTAATGCCTGTTCCATTGCAAACACCAAACAATACTCTGCTAGCTAGAAAATCAATCCCACCTGACCAAGACAGTTTTCAAGGTGAATAGACAAAGTGAACTCCAATGGAAAGGAGTCCTCACACTGGGGGTTTCCTGGCCTGCACAACATGCTGAGGCAGGTGGGTTTCCAAGGGGTGCCTCAGCTGCTGACAACAAATTGAAATATGGATGTGCAGGTTTTAAAAGGCAAAGCCATAGCCCATCACTCATTTAAGACACCACCGTGTTGTGTAGAATGCCACGACCTTTTGCAGTATTGAATATGCTCATTCCTATAAAAAGGATTGATTTTCTTCCCAGACAGTGATAGATGGCCAGATATGATCCAGAGGGAAGAGCTGCTTATTAACCCAGGTCAAAGACATTCTCAAAGCCCATTTCCTTTTTTGCTCACATACCTAAGTGTGCTTAAAGCAGCAGTAGGTCCCATGATTAACCAACTGAAGCCCATAGTTACTCAGTACATCAATGGATGTGGGTACTATACAGCTGACCATCCATTAATTTATTAAGTATATCAATTTTCAAGTCAGACATAAAAGGCAATTAGGTCCAAACAAGACTGAACACTGAATTTTAACTACTTGAGACTGTCACACAGGGGCTAAGACCAGTTATACACACCTTTAAAAACTTCATAATAAAACTCCCTGATCACAGCTTACTGTTGCTGTTTCTGGGCCTTCCTGGACAAATATTGTCTTGCATTGAACAGCATATTTCATTTTCAGGATGCTTTCCTTTTGACTTTTATTGAGATTGTAGCTGACAGTGAAGTATCAGTTGGAATGAAAGCTGCAGCATTTCAAGTTTAACAAAAACAAATCAAGATTGGATGTTTTCTGTTTGTGACTGAAACAACTGAATGAGTTCAGTTCATATTATAAAATCTCCTCTTATTATCTTTTTTAATAAACTATCCCGCAAAAATATTGTGCTTTGTCTTGACACATTCTAAAATATTTATTATTTATTAGAGAGAAGAGTGAGAAAGAATTAAAGGTTGTCTAAATTCAGTACAACATGTATGCCTGTGTTTAAGTAACACAGGATTGAGCGCCTCTGTATTGAGCACTGATTCCTGTCATCAGGTCAGCTCAGTAATGTGTCAGCAATCAGAAACAATTTACTGAGGTTTCAAATGAGGTTGCAGTTTCAAAGATGATCAAATCAAAACCTCATTTCTGTAGTGATCTGACTTGCTCAACTGTTAGATAATGAAAAGACACAAAGATCTATGTGGCTGGCTGTCAAGCACCAACCAGCATGGTAGCAGGAGAGCAAGACTCAGCTCAAGATGGGAAGCAGCAGGGTTTAAAAAGTAACCGAAAATCATATTTTCAACATTTGAGACAGCTTTAAATACCAATGTATGTGTAATTATGCTGCTTCATTACCAGCAGACTCTAAAGTCATCTTTCCAAATGGGAAGCAAGATCATTAAAGCAAAAGCAGTCCCCTGAGATAGTATCTTAAGTCATAAATCTGATGTGCTGCAAGTCAGCATCATTTCAACACAAGGTTAATTTGCTCCCACTGCTGTAACACTGGTTGTCGGTGGGGATTTTTTAGTATGCTAATTGAAGACCCAATTGTGGTGAAGTAGCAAAGAAAACTTCCCCTCTCTTTGCCAGCAAAAATGGGGCATGACAGCCTGTCACTGTCCATGCAATGACCAGAAAGGAAGAACAAACAAACAAATGAACAACTACAGGGGAAGAAATTGCTGGAAAAGCCTAGTATTTTTGGCTGGGAAAGAATTTTATCCCTGACCACACAGTGATACCAGGAGTAGGTAACAACACAACTCGCCTCCCCAGCCAGGCAGCTCCCTTACACCCTTAAACAACAGCAAATTTACTGTGGGATTAAGCCAGGCAAAATCCATCCTGGTTACCTGTCCTAGCCTCAGCACTAAGCTTTGTCACCTCTTGCCAGTGCACAGGTTTCTCCAGAAGAAGCACCCAGTGTCACCTCTCCCTCCATCTGCCCTGGGGACCTCAGGCATCTTGGAGGTTAGTATGAGGTTGGAGGAGACATAAGCGGGGTGCAGTCCAGCAGTCCCAAGTGTCCCAGTTCCTGCTCTTCCCTGCCTTCTTTTCCTCCATTTATCCTTTACAACTCCATGCTGCCCTCTCCACTGTGAAGTGGGTCCATTTTTTTCTGCACACCCATCTAATTTCCCCTGCCACCATAGAGAAGGGAATACAGAAATGGGCATGAGAGCCAGCAAAAAAAGCAAGAGGGAGATCTGATCGTTACAAAACCAACTTAATCACAGGGCATATGTTACTGGGAAGGAGGATGGACTAATGAAATCCTGCAAGGTCCCTTTCAGCACCAGCAAAGCATCCCTCAGACCCAGTTTGGTCACTTGAACCAGCCTAATGACCTCAGGCAGCTTCAGCTCAGGCTTTCCTGCCTAGCACTGGATTACAGGATACACCCCAGGACAAACAGCAAGGTTTGAAGTCCTGCCTAGAAGTGATCCTGCATGTCCTTTACCTCACCAGGGCTGCATACTGCCATCCAGGTACCCACTTTTCCATTCCTCTTCACAGTAAAGGTAGCATCATCCTATGCCCAATTTTTAGCAGAGTTCTGGAAACAAATCTGGCTCAAATCCTTCTCCGTCTGACTTAGCTTTCTAAGCAGTTTACTGCAGATGGATTAAGTACCAGAAATGTATGCATGTATGCCTCCAGACTTCTCACTAATTAAGCTGCTGGTTTTGTCTCTCGGAAACCCTCCAGTCTGTTCCTGAATCCCTCAGGCTGAGAACAAAGCCCCAGCACTCAGACCAGGAGTGCCAATATTTAGCACAAAGAATGATTTGCTCCGTAAATGCTAGAGAGACAAAAAAGAAGAATCTGCAGTGACTTTGCATTTGACAAATTGGTTCCAGCCTAGCTAGGTAAGTGGATTTGTGACCCTAAAGCGATCCTGCTACTGTCTCCAAAGTGTTTTATCTCTTTCATGAATCCCACAGCAGAAACTATTGGGAGAACCATTGTATTCACACAAGCAGGTAAAAAAACTGGCAGGTTTCCTGAGTCAGCTGCTTGGCTTCTCTCTCAGCGCAGCTTTAGCTTGCACATTGGTGCCTCCCAGTGCTTGCCAGAGAGAGAAGCAGAAAGCTCAGGCAGTGACACTGAAGAGTGAATTTTTATATCCAAATACTCTTTGCTATGCACCTGCTCA
>JANHGB010069938.1:0-13073 GCA_026283785.1 Coracopsis vasa
GAGCAAGCGGCTGGAGATCTGGGGTGTAAGAAGGGTGGCCCTGTGTCACCCCTGGTTCCTTCCCTCCAGAGCCAGCTATTTCTTTCCCTTGTGCTGGCCATAGGGGCACACAAACCAGTTCAGACAGGTGACCTGGCTGGAAACAGAGCACTATTTCAGAAGGTTGGAGGTCAGCTTGGGCCACTTGCTGCTGAGTCTTGCCATGGGTTGAGCTGCTGCCAGGGTCCCCTCCTCACGGGGGACCCCATTCCCGCTCCTTATTGCTGCTCCAGCAGAAAACCTTTTGCTGCTTGCTGTCAATCAGTCATCCATCAGCTCAGCAAGGTGAAGTGGCTGGGAGCAAAGTCAAGAGTCAGCAACCGGTGCAGGGTTGCTGTGCCAGGAGGAGTGGGAAAAGCCAGCCTACGGCAGCTGGGCTCGGACTGTGGCAGAGCTGCAGCCTGGGTGGCTGGGCACTCGCCCATCATGTGCCAGCATGTTGCAGGGTGCGGTGCTGCTCAGTTCCCTCTAAATCAGCTGATCCAAATCTGGGAGGAACAGGCGGCTCCTCCTGAGCGAGCCATGGTGCACGGTGCTGTTCTGGAGCCCTGTGATGAGCTGTGCTGACAGACAGCTAACCCCTGCAAAACAAAAGACGTTGGCTTTTCTGCCTGATTGACTCCTGGGCCTGGTTTGCCAAGCAGCGGTGCATAGTGATGCACTGGCACAGCAGAGAGGATGTGGGCGAGTGCTGAGGAATTGGGATTGCTTGGGCCTCTTTGAACAGCCCATGGCCACATAGATGACCCCAAGCTAATAGGACTCCAGTTACCTGGAAAGCCTGGCTCCAAGCCTGGGACAAATCTTTACTGAACGGCCTCACTAGGACAGGCTTTAATGAGTGCTGGAGCTGAGCTGTAGCAGGAGGGTTTGGGGGGTGGGGGGGTGTCACCTGCCCTTTTGCACCATATTTGAATGCATTTGCAATTTCCTGCAGTACTGGGGGGGCGGTTGGCTGTTCTCCCATTCCAGTTTATCCGAAGTCCGTAACATTGTCACTCCCTGAAGCAAGTTAGTTTCTTTGTGCATTTCTTTGCTGCTCTGGTGCTAGTTCTAGTGGGGTTTAGTGGCCTCTGCCCCCCAGGCAGCATTCACAGTGAGGTGCATCCACAGCAGTATTGCAGGGAGCTGTGTAATAACATCACACCTTGAACACATACTGCCTGACCAGCGCTATAGGGGCTTATGGAGTGGTTGTGCTCTCTACGCAAATCCTCTCCGTCCACACACCCCAAATCCATCTGCATAATCTTCAGTATTCTCCCCCGTATCTCAAGCTGGGTAACACTCATCTTCCTGGTGCTGATTGTCCTTTTCCTCCCCAGCAGCAGGAAGGCTTTGGAGTGAGCCGCTTGCTGTGATCATGACTGTTGTGAAACAGTTTAACTTCCTACGGGAGCGGCAGCCTTCGCCTGTCAGCCTGTGCCTGGCGCTGACAACGCCTCCAGCACTCACAGCCCTGCTTCCTTCTGCCTGACGTGCATACATGCACGCTCCTGCACGCACACCCCATCCCTCCTCCGGCATGCCATTTCCCAAGGGCCTGCCCCGGGGGGTGTGCTGGAAAAGGGGATGTGGTGACGTGCTGTGGGATACGGGACTCCCAGCACCAGTGGGGGATGCATGAGGAAGATGGATATTGGTCCTGCTGGGAAGATGCCGAGGAGGCAGTTCTTTCACCCCAGCCAGCAGCTCCTTGGGTGGGTGGGTGATGGTTGTACATGGACCACAGCCCTCTTGCCCTGTGGGTTATCCTGCACCCAGGAGCGGCCAGGCAGCAGGCACAGCTTTCAGGCAGACACATGCTCATGGGGGGGATGTTGGATGCCGTGGCTGCCGCAGAGGCTCGGCGGTGTTCCCAGGAGGTGACTCTTTAGGAAGTGGGTGCGTCCCGCCAGTGCGGCCACGGGAGGCCCAGCGGGAACTGCGTGGGAGCCAGGAGAGCCATGGAGCAGGCTGGGCCCTGGCCTGACCCCCCAGTCATTTGGGAGAAGGCAGCTTTGGCGTGAGTCAGCAGCAGAGCTGGGCACAGCGTAAGCAGTGCATGGAGAGTGGAGGAGCAGGGAGGTGCCAGTCGGCATTGTGACACGTCCTAATTACTTTAGCTTTCAAATCCACATTGTACTATTAAATTTGCTTGCTTGCACAAGAAACAAAAGCAAGAGGCATTCCCCAAAACTCCCTCCAGGCAATGAGCTCTAGCATGTTGGCAGACCCTGCCCGTGCCAGACAGAGGAAGGAGTCCTGGTCATGCCGCCAAAAATTCCCAAACTGGCACACTGCCCTGCCTTGCCAGCCTGGCACCGGAGCACTGCTGACGAAGCCACAGCATGGGAGGGCCAGGCATGGAGGAGCCGCAGCCCCCACAGGCGAGGAACCTGTGTAAGCCTCCACTCCCCGCAGTTGGGAAATAGCTATTGCGTGGAGGCTGGGCACTGTGGTCAGCCAGCATGGGACAGGATCGCCACTGGCTGCTTGCCATGTCATGCGGTATGTGCAGGAGGTCAGCCCCTGGGATCTCACAGGGGCTCAGCCAGTGTCAGACCAAGGTGCCCCAGAGCACCAGGCAACTCAGGCAGTGAGGGCAGGAGCCCCCACACATTTCCCCCAGCACACTGCCTGGCTCCCAGCGCCCTAGTGCTGGGCTGGCTGTACGAGGTTCTTTCATGGCCCCACTGGTCTCCTGCACACCCGCAGAGGTCCCATAGGGAGAGCAGCCCCCTGCTGCTGCTGCGCCTGCTGTGGCTGCTGCCACCTAATGGAGCTGTTCCTCTGGCCCGGGTGAGATGAGAGCAGCAGTGCTCTGCACTGGCAGGCCAAGGCTCGCCCAGCCCGGGGCAGGCTGTGCCTGTGTCCACGCTGCCACGGAGCACGTGTGATGTGCAGGCAGTTGAAGGAGCGAACCCCCTGAAAGCATCCGATGCCGCGTGGCAAGGAGGAGATCCATCTCCCCCTATGGATGGTCGCCCTTGGATCTCATTGCCACGCTCTCTCCGTACACACGCACACATGACACACTGGGCCCAGTGGAGGTGTCGGCTGCTGGGAGCGAGCATCCGAGCCACCGGTTTGTGATGCCTGAGACAGGGAAAGCGAAGCAGCTCTCGCGCGACGCAGGTCATGGCAGGATGCTTTATATAACCCACAGCCACAGAGAAAACCAAAATAGCTGCCTCCCTGCTGCTCAGCTAGTCTCTGCCATCAAACATGGATAAAATTAGAGCAGTCGGTGACGTGCACCTACGTCTGCGCAGGGACTCCAGGGAGACAGAGGGAGCCGGCTCCGGGCTCTGCCATTAGCGGCACAGCCTGCCAGAGCTTTCAAGTAAAATCCGTCAGTCAGGCTGGTGTGTGGCCGCAGGGGATGGATGTGTGGAAGAGGAGGCGGCGGCGGGGGGCACGGCTACTGAAGGAGCTCAGGGACCGCTCCACGCCTTGTCCCTGCCTCTTGGGAACACGAGCTGAGCTCTCACACGCTAACAAGGCTTCGGCGCTGCGCTGACCCTCGCCTTGCTGCCGCAGACACCACCTGGGCTGGAGCAGGGCTTCTCCCAAGGCTCAGCTCTCCACTGACACGTCTCAGAGGGCCAAACCCCCAAGCAGGGGAGTGCCGGGGCAGGACAGCTGCCAGAGCTCTGAGCAAACGTGCCTCCGTGGGCTGGGACCCAGAGCTGCGGCTGTCCCTTGGGAAGCGACCTGCAGAGCTGGCCAGCCCCCCTCTGCCCCTGCTGACTTTGCATCCCTGTGGAGCCCCAGGCTCGGTAACACTGGAGGGTGGTAAAAAGCTGGTTCAGAAAACACTGTGTGGAGCTCAGAAAGAAATTAACGGGAATAAAGAGCCAGCAAACAGCCTAGGCTAGGAGCTGGAAAACAGTCACCTATATCCCTGTATAGACACCCAGATAAGGGCTGAGCCTTTCCTGGATGACACATGCTCAAAGCCTCTGAATACTAGGTAGAAATAATAGTGTCATTGTCCAAAGCACAAGCAGATGGAAATGTCTAACTTCAGCTCTTTCTTTGTACTCACTGGCTTTGATTTTTATTGTCTAGTTCACGAGTCTGACCAGAGGAGAGGGAGCCAGGGATGTGGTTGTCCACTATGCTGTGACATTGACCCAGTCCGTGACCTTGGGCGTATCTTTCCCTGAGGTCTGTGTGTCTGTGTGGTTGCTTTGGTGTCCCATCCTCTTCTCTGGGGCTAATGTTCTCCATTCACATTCCGCTGACAAGGTAAGGATTTGGAAAGATGAGCGGGTTAATATTTATCAAACACTGAAGATGACAAGAGCCCTGGAGAAAATCTCCTTATTATTCTTTATTTATGGAAAAGCAACTGATAAAATAAAAAAAAATATAAAAGAAAAAGGCCAAAAGGTTTAAACCTGCTTTCCTCAGGAAAAAAAAGTGCTCACTTGTGAAGGTAATTTTTGCCCTGTCCCCTGGAGCTCTGCCAGTGTCATGCCACAGTGCTGGATACCTCTGCTCTTGAAGAGGTGGCTCAGATCCCAGCCAGCTCCTAGAAACAGGAATTGCAGATATATATAGCAGCATGGCAAGAGGTGAGCTAGGCAGCCACGGCAGCAGCTCCTCATGCTGGACTCAACCTCCCTCCCCCAAAACCACACAGAATTCCTGGAGTTGAATAGTTCGATGAGGGTGACGTGTTCAGATGGAAGAAGGAATCTGCGTCATGCCATGGGTCCCTCCTCACTCAGTCCTGCCCTCAGCCTGCGAGGCCAGCTGGAAGTTGTTCACATTTCCTTGGGGACATTGTTTAGTGAGTATCCATCCCTGCCTGCTATCTTATCTCACTGAGTTCTGAGGAACTGCCCTGCAATCCAGATGTCAACCATAAGGTGCAGAACAACCAGCATCTTCCTGCATCCTCTATTATCTTCTTCTCCTTTGGCCCATGACAAGGCTGCAGGACATGTGTGCACCCACAGCACACCTGGGTCAAGGGCATTCATCCTATGGTTGCCCCGGTTACCAGGTTCCTTCATAGTTTAATATTAGCAGAATATTAGTCAGATAGCTTAATAGTATAGACTCAGATAGTTTAATAGTAGCAGAAAGCCTCTGAGGGAGCAGAGAAGACAGAGATTGAAGGGACTAGCAAGGATGGGACAGGCCAGAAGGGCCCACACAGCATATCCTGTCCTTACAAGCCACAAGTCATCCCCTGTCAGACCATGCTGGCTGTTCCTGAAGAGTTAGGAGACACCAAAGGCAGGTGAGGCAGCCACGGAGCAGATGATGGGAAAGAAGAGAGAGGGTCACAGAGCTCCACGGCATGGAATATGGGAAGCCTTTGGTGCTTCTACCACACTCACACCCAGCCCATAACCTCTCCTACACACTCTTGAGGGATGAAAGAATGAACACGAACATCGAGTATCAGACGTATGCTTTGCAGACAAGGGCAGGAGAGCACTATGATGCAGTCTGGGATTCCCCTGGGGCTGTTGGAGAACTGGTTTTTACTATCGGGATCTCTGCTGGGATGAGATGAATGGAGAGCAGGATTAATTTGCAACCCCTCTTACGTCACTTGGCAAAAGCTTTAATGACTGGGATTTCCCTCTAGTTATCCTGGGGGAATTGGAGCTCAATTTACAAGCTCTCGCCCAGCGTCAGGCAAGGAGTCATTCTCAGGCTGTTCGAGTCTCTTTGGAAGATGTCAGGAGTAAAAATTGTTTCCTGTGAGCAGTAGCAAGGAGCAGCCTGGCACAACTGTGACCTGAAAAGGATACTTACAACAGGAGCATCTTTTTCCTCAGACCTTCCTCACATCGCTCTTTCATAACTGTTCTGTAGCCCTAAATAACCTGTCCTGGCAGCTGCTGTTACTTGCATAAAGAGGAAGCTGAGGCCCTCAGTGAGGTCAAAGGGAAGAGCACCCTGTCTAGACTAACATCCCTGGGGATTTCAGCCCCAGGCTCCTGGAAACCCCCTTGGTCCAGAATTGCCCTGGTGAGTCAGAGCCACTTGCACAAAGCCAGCACCAAGACAAACTCCAGAGCTATCCCACCGCTCTGACACCTCACCTGTGACCTGCTCCTTTAGGGAAGGCTCCTGCATGAGAAAGGAAATTTCCCCCTTGCTTTTACCTCTTGATAGTTATTATCTCTTCCTAGCCATGCTGCAGGACAGATGAGAACCTGTGTTTGCCCATCTTTGTTGCCTGGTTTTGCTTTCCCTCCAGCTAGAAGGCCTTTTTTGTGCTCACCAAATAACACTCTGTATTAGGCTTACATACAGTGGTCAGCCGCCTTTGGTGCTCACTAGCCCGGCACTCTGTCAAGGCTCTCAAGGCCCACCAGTCTTTGGTGTGATGCTTAGGAGTGAGTTCTTGCCCGTGGCCAGCACTGAGAAAACCAGAATACCTCTTGCCTGGGTTGTGGGGTGCCTCCTGCACACCCAGCAGTTCAGTTTGCCTTTGCAGAAGGAACTCTGCAATGCAGAAGTTGCCCATCTGCACTGCGTGGCCACGGAGGCTGTGGTTTGGGTGAGCCATCCTGCCCCGCAGAACCTTGCTGTAAAGGAGTTATTAATATTCTTGTTGCCCACGTGCCATGCTGACTAGCTTCCAGGGATAAGTGCTCTCCTCATGTGCCTGTGGAGAGAGGGGACTTCCCAGGCCTAATTCAATGCTTCCCATTCCTGCTTTCTTAAACACCAATCTCTGCCGAGGCTATGAATATGTCCTGCTGAATCAGTGCTCATCCAGCCAACTTCCCCTTTTCACAAGGGGAAATATTTATAATCTAACACTCAAGCCACCACACAGTGCAGCTGGTGGAAGACATCCAATAAACATCCCATCTAACTGCTGCCTTTGCTGCCAAGCCTCCTCTCAAGAGCTAGTGACTTGAGCAGCATTCAGCTGCTCTGTTGTTGAGGTACACGAGGCAAGATTCATTAAGCCAGTCGTTAGATGCTGACCACTCTGAGAAGTTGCATGAAGGAATGTTCTTCGTGTTAATCTCCAAATAATCAGCAAGGCTGCTCTGAACTGAAAAAAAGATCATATCAGTTTGGAAGAATTCATTAAGGTTTGGCTTCAGTGGAAAACCTGGCTTGGAACTTTCCATTGCATCTAGCATGAAGATGTCTTAGAAATACATAGTGTCCCTGTGCATAAGTGTCCTCGGTATTACCAGGTGATATGAGAATAATATAATTCAGAAACTGTAGCTCCGCAGCTACAGCTGAGATTAATTTTGTGTTTAAAATAGGGAATAGCGCTCTCTCCAATCTTGGTGTTCCCTCCCCAGCACTCTTGTACTTAATTGCTACGTACAAGAAGGAAAGATTTGAGAACAGGCAGATACAAGTGTTAAATAGCTGAGAAGTTACGAATAATTAAAATTAGCTCTTGAAGAAATACAACTTCTAGTAAAAAACCTTTCTGACGTTTAATCATCCCCATAGTAGAATAATAAAAAGACTTCAGGCTTCCTACACAGTAAAAACTTCCTGGTATCATGTGCAAAGCCTACACAAGAATATGTTTTCTTAATTCTTGGGTATTTTTCCCATTCCTTTCAACACGTGGAAGTCTCCCTGCATGGTTACATTGAGAATTTTTCTTTTAAAAGTGCAACTGAAGTCACAACTCATCTTAACTAATGGTTGTTTAGAAGAGTTACACTTCAACACACTCATCCACAAGCCTTTCCTCATACCTGCTCCTGTATTTCAGTTGTTCTTTCCCCACAGCCGGGGCAGCCATCTTCCTTGATAACAGATTTGGCTGCATTCCCATCAGGTACAACTGAGGACAAGTTTTCTGACAGGTAAGCTTTCAGTTATTAAAACGCAACTGGATTTATAGGAATACCTTCCCAGACATTGGACAGTGAGTCTGGAAGGCATTTAGTTCAAGAATTCAGCAGTGTTAAAGAGCATTGGCATGTATGTGGCTGATTGGAACATCCAGATTTTTAAAAGGCAGTGTATGTTTTATAAGGATAGTGGGTCTTCTTCTGAGGTCCTCTGGCTAGCTCTAACTAGTAAAGATTTGATGCTGGAGTAAATATGTCCTGTCTTTCTGCTTCGGGCTTCTCCATTCTCCTCTATCATGTCCATAACTAACCATTATCAGAGACAGGACAGTGGGGGAGGTGGTCTGAGGGGGTATTGGAGCTGGTTTGTGGGTCACCAGCAGCTGACAGGGATGAGGTGAGTGAGAACTCCACCTGACCTGCAGGGAGGGAGGGTTAGCATGGCCAACCATCTCTTACTTAAGGTGCTGTTCATTATAACTCAGCTTTATCTCTCCCTTTCACTGATTTGTTTCATGGGTGGGGAGACTGCCCAGTTAGACTTGTACAGAGGAGCAATACACAATGTAGCTGCTAATTAGACCTTGATTTCAACATAAATTCAGTTTGAAGAAACATGGTGTGGGATTTACCTCACCAGATTTAGATGTCTGCTTCAGGACGAGATGACCTTCTTGTACTCTAGAATAACCTCTTTCTCTCCATTGCCTGGAAAGGGGATGCAGCCCCTAAGATGGATCAGGTGGATATCAGCTCTAGTCTTTTAAGAAAGAATAACCATAAAGTTATGCCCCAAACCTTGAAACGTATTCTCTTTTGTGTTGCCCTGAGCTTGCACTGTGTTTCACAACTGAAAGAAAAATAATGGTATGACTTAGCTTGGAGAGTTTGCCTGTTAAGACTTGACAATACCCCAAGCCTCTATTTTTTTTGTTTAGAGCTGTGGCTTAGATAACACAATTGAATGCAACCTTTTGTAGAGCTTCTTGAAAGCCTGGGTACACAGCAGTTTCTTACCCTCCCTGAGCAGAGGCATGTTTATCGCAGAGGTCAGGGGAGGACAGGACAGGGGCTGTGATGTTGAGGGGAGCTAACAAGCCAGGTGCTTCTTGCAGAGGGTGAAGATTTCTAGGTGGACTCTCTATTGGTGTTTGCTGGGAAAGTTCATCCCAATGCAGCTGCTGCTGAGACAGGGCGGCCATCGGGACTATGCCAGCGGGGGATCTCGCATGGTGCACACTGCTGGGCTGTGGGACAAGCAGGGCTTTGGCTGGAGCCACCTGTTGGGCATGGGAATGGGAACTTTGAGCTCCAGGAAAGCAGTAGGTGGAAGGTGCTTGGAGCCGCAACGGGAGATTTCCTCAGAAAGCTTGGAGGGAGCCTTGCGAGCCTGCCAGGCTGTTGCTTGAAAGCTGACAACCTGCTTGGCAGCAGGCAGAGTGCTGGGGAGGGATGAGAGAAGCATCGTGAGTACTTGCTTCCTCAAAGTGGTTTGTGTGTGATTGAACCTGGGTTGTCTTTGATAGAGGATGTTTCATTTCCCTAAACCAACTCATGTTGTAGATCAAGCCCCATACTCTTGATTTCAAGCAAAAAACCTTCACACTTATGCAAGACTTTTAATTACTTCAGGTACAAATAACTTCAGTCACTGGGTGAAATGGAAACAGATATGTATAAATATATTATAATAATAGTTTTTCTCCTCAAAGGAATTACCTGATGCTTCTGATGCCTTAAAGGTGTTTTTTTTCCACACCTCTTACCCAAACACTATATATTAGCTTGATGGACAGCACACAGTACCTGGGGTCTCTGGGACTGATTACAGGGGAGGCAGAGCAGCACAATGCTGCTTTATGGCGGTTTAGCCACTGATTTATTTTTAGTTGACTGAATAACATCCCTATCTGGATTGTGATCACGATGGTGACTGTGATGGTTATATCCCAGCAATGAGTTCAAATATAGCCCCTTAAAAGAAGAGGCCTCGCAATTTCCAGAAGTGGATGAATAATTTTGCATGCTTAGTAAAAACAGCCATTAGCATTGTAAAGCCTGTGTAGTTTATATAGAAGTTTCCCCGTAGCCTGTAGTTGATTGCCAGGTGCAAGGCAGAAGGCAGAAGGATTATAGCATGAAAGTGAGTTTAGAATAGTTTTTAAGAAGAAAATTGTTTTAACTTTCTATTGTCTGAAAGAAGAAAATGCAGAAATGCCACAGCAGCTGACGCAGAAACAGCAAAAACCAAGTCTAATTACATCATTCACACACATCCATACACCCTGTTTCACGGAGACAGCAAGTTAGTGTTGTTTTCTGCATTTACCATAGATTAAAGATGCATTTTGGTATGGCAAAAATTGCCTACTGCCAACACTCTGTGGACTTTGCTATTGGAGAGAAAACTATTTATTTGTTGGGAAGGGGCATATTTTTCTCAGTGGCCATTGCTGCCCCAAACTACGGAGTTACCCAATGATTTCCAGTGCTTCTTTGTTAACACAGGGCTGAAAGCTGAATAATTAATTGCTCTCTCCATCATTTTCAAGACAGCAGTGAAACTGCATTAGGGGTGCTTGGAAATGTGAAAGGTGTACACAAACGAAAATGGTTTCAGTTTTGGCAGTGTTTCATGTTTGGCACAGGAAAGGGTAATATTTACTTTGGGGATACAACCATTTGTCTCTGGGTTAGCGGCAGTGAGAAAGAATACTTGCTTCCAACTCATTGCCAAGCTCCCAGAACGCTTAACACAGCAATCAGGCTAAAATAGGTCATCGCTTCATCTGGTAAGTTGTGTAACAAGTTATCAATCTCTCCTTCTCCTCTCTAAGTGTTTCAGAATTATGGGAAGCATTTTGCCAGCCTCCACTATGTGGAAACATTAAGGCATGTCCCTGCAAGACAGTTATTTCTAAACCTGCAGCTGAAAGGATCTTAGAGTGCTCTCCCTCTGCTATAGATTACCTTGCACACTCAGGGAAGATTGCCCCATTGCATGCTCAAGTGCTTTAAAAAGTGAAAAGCTGGGGACTGTGAAGAGGCTCACAACAGCTCCCTACTATTTTCTTTAACAACACGCTGAAGCATCTCTGATAGGGTTTTATAATTAGATCTGAACTTGCCTGCGCAGCAGTTTCTGGCATAATGCATCCACACGAGAGAAGCTACAACTGATCTAAAAATGTACTGTGACAGAACAGCCACAATGGGAAGCAATTGTAGGCAGTTAAATATTTGCTATTTGATGGTTGATTTCACACTTTGATTTTAGAAAATTAGGCTACTTCAACATGAACAAGCCACTTGCTCTGATATTTGCTCCAGAAAATAAGGCATCATTGAATGTTTTAATTGTGCTAGAAGGCTGAGTATGTATCATTGGCATTAGGAATGTTCTGCATGGAGAGGTTTGTGGTGTACGTGTTGCACCAGGAATCTTGTGGTACAACATTACAACATTTCATATCTTTAGATTATAGTAATCTAGGTTTCTTAAAGCTTATGAAATAATAGCTATTTCTGCCTTAAGTGCTGCAATGGAAAGAATGTTTTCATTGTGCAAATATACTTTGACATATTGCAGAAAGAGCTAAATATTTATTTTGTTAAGGTTAAGTTTCCAAATAATTTAATTGTCCAAGTAAGGAAAAGTTGGTGAACCGATTAGAAAAATAAAGATGTAGTGAAATGTGCAATATGTGAGCAGCAATCACATTTCAGACAATAAACCGGAGCTTAATGAACTGAATATTGGAGCACAGTTGACCTTCACTTAAAAGATGCTCACATGCTTTGCTAAGGAAAACTGTGTTTCCTTAAGATGCCATTTAAATGAAGGGCAAAGGTCTTGTGTTGGGAGGTTTGTTTTTTTCTGTTGAGGTTTCTCTTCATTTCCCCTCAGGCAAAGAGGTCACTCCATCACTGTTCAGTTGGGCTTAGTTTCTGTTCCTTCATTCAGAGGGCCTCATCATATTGTCTTGGTAAACACAAGCACAAGGATGTGAAAGCACAGAAGTGTTCTTTAAAGTGCTCTGGCTATGATGTGGCCTGTCTGGATCTGCACGTGAACATCCAAGCATGAAGTTTGCTGCTTTAAGCCTCTTAAGATCGAAGCTTGTGCTGATTCCTCGAACTGCTTGTCGTCAAAGGCATGTTTTGCCCAGAGAGAGAGGACCGGTGATGTTTATGAAGTACAAGTGGAACAATGTTGTGATTTTTGTTTTTACTCAATCTAGAAGAAATAAGAGATCTTTTTATTTTCCAGTGATGTTACTGTTTCTTTCTTCCTGCCTTTCCTTACACCTTAGCACACCCAGCTGTTGGCATCTGTGGTGATCATAACTGCACACCTGGGAAGCCTTGCTCCTCCCTGTCCCTGTGTGAAGGCAGGTTACACCGCAACGTAAGTTGCTTCTCCCATTTGTGCACATGCTCCCTGGCGGTGCTGACAGGGGACGGAAGCCAGTGGTGGGTGCTGGAAAACAGTGGTCCAAAGCTGATTGATGGGTTATTTAATGCTGTGTTCCTAAAGAGAAAAATAGACTAATGGGGGGGAATGGGGTGTGTGTGAAGAACAAAGAGGGGACCTGAGCATATGCTGGAAAGGGAGAGAAAAAAAATGAACCTCTGCATATCTCTAAAAATCAGCATAATTTTATTTGCTGCCAAACCCACTCACATACCTCTGCCACTGCTGTATGGCATTTGCAGGGTGCAGATGCAAAGTGAGGCATCTGATACTGCTCTTGGCTGAAGAAGTCAAGAGGGAAATTCCTCAGAAATTAAAACCAAAACAAAAACAAACCCCAAAGCAACATCGAACATAAATTAAGTAGCAATTGCTGAAGGACTTTGTGCGGAAGTCTCTATGAAATCCAGGTTGCTTGTCCATCCTCAGCATGCTCCTCTGCCTCACACCACAGTTTATTTCTTCGATTAGAGAATCACAGAACGGTTTGGGTTGGAAGGGGCTTTTTAAAGCTCACCTAGTTCCAACCCTGTGACAGGGTTGTAGTGGGAGGCTGTCCCTGAGGCAGGGACACTTCCCACTGCACCAATGATTTAATGAAAGCAACCACTACTCATCGTTACCACCCAGTATTAACGAATTAATCCCATTAATAACTTATTTAACAATTAAACAGCCCCATCGCAGCACCAAACTCCTCTACCCGCACCCCGCACGAGCGCCTCCCGGTCACCTCCATCCACGCGCACAACAGGCGCGTCGCGCAGCCC
>JANHGB010069950.1:0-12806 GCA_026283785.1 Coracopsis vasa
CGGGGGGCGCGAAGGCGCCCCCCGCCCCGTTCCCGCCTCTCATTGGCCCGGAGACGCGCGCGCTGCGTTCGGCTCTGCTCGGCTCGATTCGGAGGGGGGGTGGGGGCATATCTCGCCGGCGGGTGTTCCGCCATGGCGGGAGGCGTCAGAGCCGTTAGCACGGATGGGTTAACGGCACGAACGGTTTAACTTTTTGTCCCCCTCACCCCCTCCCGCCACGGGGCGGGCGGAAAGCTGTGTGGACACAAAGCGCGGGGTTTGTGGGGGAGGGAGCCGGAAACGGCTCGGTCCTATGGACAAGGCTCTTTTAAAAGCCATTAAACTCTTCAGGACTTTTCCGCATGTGTGTGGTCTGGAAGTAGCTCTGACGCGTTCTGCCTGGTTTCTCTTTGTTAAGGCGGGCTGATTTAAGGCTCGAGACCTTTTTCTCACCGTTATTCTGCATCTCCTCTAAACCTTCTTTGTTTAAGTATACCTTTATTTTCTTGCCGCTGACCACCGGAATGTTTTGGGTTTTGTTCTCATCTCACATATAGGAAATGAAAGAAAAGAAGGAAAAACATGAGGAGAAAACAGTCCACAAAGACAAGAAGAAGGAGATAGTAGAGGTGAGGCCATTAGGATAGATTCAGAAGCTTTATAAGAGGTGGTTAGCCTGGCTCACTGTGAGTAATGAATAGGAAGGGAATACAGCAGATTAAGAAAGAAGGCAGCCCAAGGGAGCTCTTAAGGGAGAGGGGCAAATGAAGAGCGAACTATAGAATAATTGTGGAGAATGAGCCTTGAAGGGCTTAGCATAGTCAGTATGGCCCAGTGAGGAGGAAAAAAGATCAAAGAAGAGAATGGAGACCAGAGCAAATAGGAGTTAGGGGAAGGTGGCATGGGAGACATGGTTCTGCACCCACTGAAGTATCTCAAGGCGCAAGGGGAGTGTAAGATAAAGAAGGTGGAGGAGGAACAGTTAGGAAATGCACAGATTGAAGGTGAGAAGGGATCTGGAAGCGGGTGTACTATGAGCATAGGCTAAGTCATTAGCCTGTAACCAGAGAGATGTTCTAAATGTTGGGATAGGATGGCAGCAGCTTGTTGGGATGTAAGCTGGTGGAAGTCAAGGAGGCCCACATGGGTGGGGAGGGTCTGGAAGGATTGGTTTTGTAAAGAGGGCTGATTGGGAGAAGGGTTTCGGCTAGGATGATTGGAATAACAGTGTCTAAGTGACGGGGCAGAGGTCACTCAATGCACATCTGAGGCTGAAGTGGCTGGAGCTGTGGAGAGTGCTGCTGTACTTGCATGTCATCCCAATGCCAATTTGTGCTCTGACCAATTTGTTTTATTCAGGATGAGGAAAATGGAGCTGAAGAGGATGAGGAAGAGAATCCTGATGATGTGGATGAAGAAGAAGGTGGTGATGAGGATGATGGTAGGAATAACTGGTACTGGGAGAATGGAAGATCATGGAGGGAAATTCCTTCACTGAGCCCTCTAGACTGTGAGATTGCATTCCCGTAAATACTACTTTAGTTAACCTATGGTTTCCTCTCTTGCTTGTGCTCAGAAGGAGACGAGAATGGGCAAGAGCAGGATGGTCATGCAGAAAAACGATCTGCAGAGGAGGAAGAGGTGAGTGATAGTGTGAGAGAAATGGCAGTGAGAAGGAATGAGGTTACCTGTTGTGCTGACCAAATCCATGTAGATGCGCCTGGCCTCGGGTCTCATTGCTTCAGCAGCAGATGGGTAAATAAGTCTGATGTGGCAAGAGGATAATAAACCCCTGTAGACTCCTTGTAGGATCCAGGCCCTTCCACTAGTGGTCACAGTGCTGAGTGTTTGAGACGTAAGGTGCTTGAGATGGAGGGGTCACCTGTGACTTTTGGGCTTCAGGCCACAAGATGAACTTATGAGGGTGGATCTTGGGGCCTGTCTGAAGTGGTGTGAGCCTGGGCTTCTTACGTGTCCTGAAAGTAACTTGGCAGCTATCCCTCCAAATGGAGCTGTCCACATCTTAACCGTGATCATCAGTCTAACAGTTGTGTCAGGCACTCAAGGATGCTTTAAAGCGGAGTGGATTTCCATGGAGAGGGAGGAGCAGCAGTAAGAATTTTGTGGAGAAATGCTGTGCCTTGGTGTGGTGACTGTTTAACGGTAACTGCTTTATGTTCCTCTGCGTCCTCCATAGGATGAAGTGGATCCAAAGAGACAGAAAACAGAAAATGGGTCTTCAGCTTGAGTCCTCCCTTCCCATCTCCTTTGTTCCGTCCATCTCCTCTTCCATTCCAGCCTGTGCTTGCACTGTCTGTTAGCCTCTGGCTTCACACAATCTCAGATGAGGAAAGATTAGAAACGCTCTCTAACAGGGAAGACAGCAGTTTCCTTCTCACCCAAAGACCTAGCCCACCCTTGACATTCCCCAGCTGAAATCATTCCAGCCCCCCACATCTCTTCCGCTGTGCCCCACTTACAAGTGATCCTTTTCCTGCAAGGATCTAATCGTTTCCTGGAGTGCAGTAACCTTGCCAGGCCTGAATGCCAAGCTCCTCGCATGGCAAGCTCCTCTGCTTCCCTTTCCACTTGCCCTCTTCTTTTTGTCGCTAGGATGACTGAGGTTTTTGACAGCTTCTGCTCCGCAGACCTGCTGTCAGATCCTCCCTGAGCGCAGGGGGCTGTGGGCACAGATCTCATGGTGCATTTTCCAGCCCTAAGCCACCTCTCATCTGCTTTCCCACTGAACCCTGAGAGACAAAGAATATTACAAGCAAATAACGGTTCTATTAAACCACACATGGAAACAATTTATTTTAAGCTTTTTTTTTTTTTTTTTTTAAGTTTACATGACAGCAAGCTGGCCCTCGTGAGTTTTTCAGAAGAAAAGTGGTGTTTTTATATATGAATTTCATCTGAACTGTGTACTTTTTTAATTTGGAAGCTTTTTTAAAACAAATTGCGAGAAACAATTGGGGACCAAACGTCGATTTCCATGTTGTTGGTTTGGTTGTTTTTTCCCTTCAGATTTTCTTGTGACCATTTTTTGTAAATTAAAGGCAATATAGCCACAGCGTTTTCTATGGCACAGACATCATGAGGATAATAGATATAAATATATATATTGTTTTCAACTAGCACTGTAAATAAAAGCGTTTAAAAAGATTTGAAACCGCTTGTGTGGATGGTTGTGTCTGTACATCCTTGGTTATGTTCCAGTTGCACTGGTGGAAGTTGGATTGTAAAAGGAGGTAGGGAAGGGAAGCCTGAGTTAGCCTGAAGACCTGTGTGAGGTATTGGAATGGTGCTTGTGTGCTGGAGACCAGGCACAAGGTCAAAGCTCTTGAAACCACAACTGGATCTCGGTACCAGAGGGCTTGGAAGGGGACCCCCAGCTGTGGCTGCTGGAGATGGCCAAGTGCAGCTCTGACTGCACTCTGCCCTATGGCCTTCCAGACCTCCTGGCTTCAGGCGTGGCCCACGCAGCATCAGTTGCAGCAACAGGGAAGCGTTTTAGGAGGTGAGTGCTTAAGTTCTTTGTCCTACCAGCTGCCTGGGAGAGACGTGTCAAGCATTTGTCTTTTTATCTCTGCAGACCTTTAAATCTGCTGTTAGCATTTTGCCTTTTTAAAACTCACTCTGGCAATCATACAAATGAGCAGCCGAGACCAGGAGCCGTAAATAATACCACCTTTTGTCTGAGTATCAGTGGCTTTCTCCTTGTCCACCTGCAGCAACAGATCAGATACTGGAAGTGCAAACAGTTGCTCCTCTCAGAGGGGCAAAGTGTCAGCCGTTGTCTGGCTGCAGGACTCCCCAGGGCGCAGAGGGACACGTAGATGTGATGCAAAACGGCACTGCTGCTGCCAAGGCCCTTCCCATGTGAAAATGTCTCTAAGGCTGTGTGCCTGCCTGGTGGGATCTCCCTGCACTGCAGGCTGTGGGCACAGTGCTCACCCTGCACCCATTCACTGGTGAAGCCTTTGCTGTGTCTGGACCCATTTCAGTTAGGGGCTGTTCGTTAGCTCTGTGTCAGGGAGCGGATATGGGTGCTTCTCCAGCGGGGATGAGCCTGGCTCAAACAGGCCCTGGACCATCCCCATCTCCAGCTGAAGCCGTGTGCTGGGGGACTTTGCAGTGCAGTCATTGCACCCATGCCCTCTGCTGCAGCTGCAGTCACTGTGGCCTCATCCTGCCCTGCACAGCTCCCTCAGCAGTTAGGGTGCCTTCCCCCTTTGAACAGCGCTCCAAAAGCAGACAGTTGCAGCCTGGGATTGCCTTGCAAAATCCCTCCTGCTGCCACTTGCCTTGGGCACTGATCAATGCACTGCTTCAGCCACGTGTGCCTTTAGCTGCGCTTTTGCAATCTTGTATTCCTGCTATTGCTGCCTTTGAAGAAATGATGGATTCTAGTCTCTGCTCAAGACACTTTCACATTGCAGCAAGTGCTCAGGACTCCCCCAGGCTTCCTGCTGACCAGTCACCTTTTACTGTTCGGTACTGCAGGTGAACTACTAGTGGATGGTACAATCTCTGCAGAGGCTGATGACAGTTTTCACACTTCTTCCCCAGCACTGCAGCAGTGCCTGACTATGAGTAGTAAATGTGGCCAACGAGAAGTTGTGGAGAGATAATGCCATCTCTGCTTTCTATGTGGATGCAGCGCCAGTACCTTTGGTTCT
The DNA here is from genome assembly GCA_026283785.1 of Coracopsis vasa. Lineage (NCBI taxonomy): Eukaryota > Metazoa > Chordata > Aves > Psittaciformes > Psittacidae > Coracopsis > Coracopsis vasa. The sequence goes on from JANHGB010069950.1 coordinate 4,662, forward strand.
ATCCAGCGGGTCATCCAGAAGGGAGCGAGGCAGCACCTGACTGTTAGTCCAGTTCCTTAGACCTGCAAAGATCCATGCTGTGTCTGATGGTGTTTTAGCTGACAAGCTGATCACAGCAAGAAGTTGCAAGGATTTCCAGAAGTTGAGGCTGCAGGGTTTTGTACTGCACTTTGTCTCAAGCCTGTCTGTGACCGTCATTTACATCAGAGCCTGCAGATGCTTCGTATCATTCTTCTTCCACAGGGAGATCAATCATGTCACACTGGCATCATCAAGAACAAAGCCCATCCTCACCAGTGATTCCTCAGAAGTAGTGATAACATTCAGAGGCCTTATTCACCTTTCTTGGCTCTGTGCGAATTCTTTGCTCGTTTCATTTACTTCCTATGACCATCCATTAACCTCATCAGCTGGGGGCAGCTGTCCTTTCCTTGCTTCCTGTGGCACGTGCTCCAAGCTTCTCGCAGCTCTGGTCCTGCCAGCTGAGCAGCACCAGAGATTTCCATCTTTCTTGTCCTCCTCCAGGGCTGCTTGCTCTGGGAGCTGTGGAGGTGGCACAGTCATGCTCCTGCAGGCTCTGCTAGAGTGCCAATATCTCCTTCCCATGGCTCTCCTGTATGGCTTAGGAAATCAAACACACACCAGTGCAGATAGTGGGTACAGCTGCCCACTAGGTCTTAGCTGGGTCCCTGTTCCAGCTCAGATGAGCAAGTGTCTCCTCACTCTTTGGCAAGGATCACCAGGAGTTTGAGCCCTGGACCCAGGGTGGTGAGCTCACCTCCGGAAGGCTGTGGCCATGGAGGGGGGTTCCAAGCCTACCAGGGCAGTGCTGGTGGGATGCAAGCTGGGAGACCATGGAAGTGCAGCCTCCTGAAGAGGACAGCTCTGGCTGCAGATGGCAGCGTGAGAGGAGGCTGCTGATCTCTGTGTTGGGTGAGTAAAACCAGTTAACAGTTCTGGGTAAGCAGAGCAACCTGACCTAGCTTTGGAGCCAGCTCTGCTGCAACCAAGGGGATTCAGCTAGAGATCTCCAGAGGTCCCTACCCACCTACATCTTTCTGCAATACATGAAGACATAGAGGCCTGCCATGGAAAGTTTGTGCTGAGTCTGAAGACATTTTGAAGTGATGAACCCAGAAATGAATGTTCTTTGCATCTTATTGCTGTCACTTCCTCATTTCACCTCAGGCAAATGATCCCCTCTGCCCAGCCTCTTTGGTCTTTCACACCAGTTTTGAGCCATTAAATGAAACAAGACCAGTATAATTGAAACCATTGCATGGGCAGAACCATGAACCTGGAAAAAGTAAGCCCTCCAGCCACTGCTGCTCTAGAAGGAAACTCCTTCCTGCTTCAGGAAAGTCCATAATCGTCCTGTTGGACCAGCTTTGCAGAAAATAACAAAGATTCATTACTTCTGCCCCCACCTCTTCCTCTGGGATCAGGGTCTTCTTCAGGCCCTCTGCTTAGGAGACACATTGCTCAGCCACTTCCCATACACCATATGGGAAACTGAAACAACTTGCCTTCCCAGATCCTTAAGAAGCCCATGTACTTTTCCCTCCCACCTCTCTCCTTTATTTCAAGGCTCACTTATGGCTGCTCCAGCCCGGGTGTTCTCGCAGGGAAGAAGCCTGTGGTTAACTGTGTGGGCTCATGCTGGGGACACATTGCAGATGGACAGTGCTGGAGCATGGTGGATCATCAATGCATGAGTTTGGGGTTGGTTTCTGTGATGGGTTGACCCTGGCTGGAAGCCAGGTGCCTACCAAAGCTCTCCTGAACTAAACAGGGGGGAGAAAACAGAACGTAAGCCTCGTGGGCTGAGACAAGGGCAGGGAGAGATCACTCACCAGCTACTGTCATGGGCAAAACAGACTCGGCTTGGAGAAAATTACTTTGATTTATTCATTCGACCCATCAAATCAGCAGAGGGTAATAAGAAATAAAACCAAATCTTAAAACACCTTCCCTCTACCCCGGTCTTCCGCTCAGGCTTAACTTTACTCCTGGTTTTCTCTACCTCCTCCCCACCAGCAGCACGGGGGAAGGGGAATGTGGTCAGTTTATCACAGACTGTCTCTGTTGCTCCTTCCTCCTCAGGGGAGGACTCCTCAAGCTCTTTCCCTGCTCCAGCGTGGGGTCCCTCCCACAGGAGACATTCTCCATGAACTTCTCCTTCATGAGTCCTTCCCACAGGCTGCATGAACTGCTCCAGTGTGGGTCCCTTCCATGGGGTGCATCCTTCAGGAACAGACTGTTCCAGTGTGGGTCCCCTCCATGGGGCCACAGGTCCTGCCAGGAGCTGCTCCAGCACAGGCTTCCCACAGGTCACAACCTCCTTTAAGCATCTCCCTGCTCTGGCATGGAGTCCTCCATGGGCTGCAGGTGGAATCTGCTCCACATGAACCTCGATGGGCTGCAGGGGTACAGCCTGTCTCACCATGGTCTGCACCACAGGCTGCAGGGGAATCTCTGCTCCAGTGCCTGGAGCAGCTCCTGCCCTCCTCCTTCACTGACCTGGGTGTCTGCAGAGTTGTTGTTCTCACACATTCTCACTCCTCTGCTCTGGCTGCAATTGCTGTCATGCAGCCACTTGTCCCCTTCTTAAATATGTTATCCCAGAGAAGATACCACCATTGCTGATGGGTTCAGCCTTGGTCAGCAGCAGGTCCTTCTTGGATCCAGCTAGCATTGACTCTGTTGGACAAAGGGGAAGCTTCCAGCAGCTTCTCACAAAAGCCACCCCAGTAACCCCCGCTACCAAAACCTTGCTATGCAAAACCAACACAGTTTCTTGGTGAGCTTTTATGGCTTTAGCAAAACACGAAAAGTCACAGGGGTTAGGAGAAACCTAAGGTGTTAGTGCTCAAGTGTCTTGGGACACAAGATGGCTGATGGACCAAGTGTAGTGCCATCAGCTACAGCTTCACTCTCATGGGAGGCACTTTCTGTCAGAAGCAGAAGAAGATGCTTTCTCATCTCATTCTGTTCAGGAAGCCTGAGTCCCAGCTGGAAGTATCTGTGCACAGCAGTGGTTCCTAAGCTGAGCCTCAGAGAACTGGGCTATCAGAGCAGAGAAGCTTCACACTGTTGGATGTACCTGTGCAGGCTAAGGCAGATGGCTGGGAGACTTGCTGCACATTAGAGAGGACAGAAGAGCACGCACCCCATGTATATTGGACAAGGGTTTGGTAGCAGGGGGGCTACATGGGGTGGCTTCTGTGAGAAGCTGCTAGAAGTTTCCCCTATGCCTTATAGATCCTATGGGTGCTCAGTGTGATATCTAGCTGATGCTACTGGTCATCAGAGGGCTATAGAAGCTGCACAGACTTTAGACCTGTGGTGTTTTCTGTAATGACATTTCTTGTTCCCATTCTTTACCATGTATCTTAAACACATTGTCTCAAGAAGCCTAGTTCACCTTTTCCAATACCTTAGCAAGGTTCAAGATACTTTATTCTCAATTTAGTCACTTAGTCCATGAAGCAGTGTCATGTCAGCAGGGTGTTTGGCCACATGTCCTGCAGTGAATCTTGTCCCTAAGTCCAAATTGTCACTGGAGATTCATGCATCCAAGGTGGAAGATCCTAAAACCAGCAAAGGCTGTAAGATGTAGGAAAAGTAGTCAGCTTTCAGAGCTCTTATGGTTATGTATGTCTGCCAGTACCTCTCTGGCAGCTCAGGCAGAATCATGCCTTAGACTTTCCCGGGTCTCCATCCATCTTTTGAGGTACAGGATGCATAATGTGTAATGCAAATTTTCCAAACCTCTTACCTGAAGCATCTTTCAGCAGCTTTACCGTTGTTGCACATCCAAATGACTTCGCGAAAGGGTCTTCACTAGATAGTACTCAATAGTAGGAGCTCGAGTAGCACTCTTGTTAGGCTCCTCCATAAGCACACCAGAAATGCTATCTGAAAACTTCTAGCTGATTGCTGTTTTCTTACGTGAAGGACAGTTCCTTAAATGGCACTTTTCCTATGTCCGATCCGGTCTCAAAACCAGCTAAGGCTGTTGTATATGCTCCAACAAACCTCCTGAGCTTCCAGGACAGCAGCATCACTGACATGGACCCAGTTTACAGCTAGGAATTTGCCAGTTCTCCACAAGGTAAGTTTCACAGAAGATTTGGTAGAGAAGTTTGAGAAAGCCAACCTTGTCATTCAAATGAGCCATGAGGTTTTGCTCATCACTAGAAAAAATACATTCTTCTTCAGGGTATGTGTAAGAAATAAGCGTTCTTGTAGAGCACTGCTAACAGCTGATTGTAGTTTCTTATTGGGTGAGGAACCTGTTCCACCCTGTTTTCTCTGTTTCAAAGGGTTTCCAGATCAAATTCTGACTTAAGGTCTCCCTTCTGTGGCAGGATTCCTATAGGTGTTCCCAGTATTCCCCAGTGCTGCTTTTGCTTTTACTTCCAAAGGCGAAAAACTTACAGATGGGATCCCAGACTGCAGACAAGAAGAAAGACTGCTGTCAGGGAACTGGGATACAGTGGTGACACCTGTGGTGCCCCAGTTACCGCAGAGCAGAACATGTCGGTGCTGCAATGTGTTCTCATTGCTGAAGACTTTAAGGGGACCAAGTCCTTCTGCATAACTTGGGACACAAGGGCTTAGCCCCAGTCTCTTCTTTCAAGCCCCAATCTCTTCTTTCAAGACCTCTGCTTGGGCTGAAAAAGAGCAACAGAGGCAGCACAACAAAATGGAGCTCAAACTGCTGCGTCTTTCAGCTTGGAATGTGCACCTTATACTGCTTTTCCTAGTCCTCATGGACAGCTTTATTCCTGGGAGACGAATCGCTGGAGCTCTGTACACAGCTCCGCAGCTTTCCTTCTTCAGGGGCCCCCTGGTGGCAGCAAACTTGGCAGGTCTAAATGCTTGACTGAAAGGTGGTGAGCAGTCTCCGTCTGAGTTTCTCTGTACCCAAAACCGCTTGCGCAGAGCATGCTGGGGGCTGCCTCCAGGGTGGAAGAATCAGGAATGGCACTGATCACACCACCGTTGTTATGAGAGGCCAAACTGACACCAGAACAGAGAGGTCTCTGATGGTCAATCAGCATCATATTTGTCTTGGCTGGCTGTCCACAGGTTGATTTTCATGCGCAAAGGTGTCTCTCTGGCTTCCAGCAGAAATGGTTCTTTGCCCAGAGAGTCCAAGGCAGGTCTAGGGGACTTCCACTAGAAAGGCACATGCACATTCATACCACTTACAGTCTTCTCAGCTGTGGCTAATCCTGGACCCTTTCTCTATAGCATTCCCTCTGGCATTGGATTCCCCAGGTAGAGCCTTGGAGTTTAATTGACTGCCATCCACTTATGAAGTTAGGGGCCTGTTTTATTCTGTCTACAACTCCAGTTGGTTATCAAGAACCTACACTGGATGCCCAACAGCAAAGTCAGGGTTTAGAACACTGCTTGGACAGCCCACTTCTCAGAGAGCCATTTGCAGACACCAGCCAGCCACAGTGTAATTCTATGTGACAGCAATGGCATTTTTCTGTCCTTTCCACTCCTCAGCACAGTTTCTCATCCACTCAGCTGTGCTGGGGCAGCTGCCTGTGGAACCTGCCATAGAAGTAACCTGAATTGTTCCCTGTTCTGATGACACACGTTTTCTTCTCATCCTCCTTTTAAACCTAAGGTTTCTATTAGTCTGATGGAGCATGAAGGGCCACGTTATAACAAATATTATGCGTGTGTGTGCATGGAGGTGTGGGGGGTGATATGTAGCCAGGGGCTGTCGTTCCCAGTGGCATTGAGACAGAAAGGCAAACTTGGAAGGGAATATCTTGGATCGTTTTCCTCATGAAAGCAGCTGTAAGGTGCAATTCCATACTTAAGCACTTGGGAAGGTTTTCAGGACATCTCTGGACCCTTCATCAAGCATTTCCCTTCACTTGGAGGAGTTCTCTGTTTTCATATACACCCCAAACACTTGGTTTGTGCTGACTGAGGCAGTCACCACCAAGGTGCTTTTTGGTGGTCGTGTCGATGATGAGTTTGGGGGTTTTGGTTGGGTTTTGGTTGGTTGGTTGGTTGGTGTTTGAACTGTATCCTCCTTTTCATTATTAAGGCTTCTGAACTTTACCTTGGCTCATGACTCGACCATTTTGTCCATATTTCCTCTTCTGCACAAGCTGATCTGGTCTTACAGTTCAGACAGGGGACACACAGAACTCTTGAGGTAACCAGTCCTCCAGAGTGACTTTTATTTTGACTTTACCAGCAACACACCGAAAATGATAGTAACAAAAAAAACCCACCCCAAAACTAAACAAAAAAACCCCAAAACACATGAAACAAAGAGAAACCCCTTTATCTCCTTTGAGTCTGGAACAAGTGAGCCCTGTGACCACTTGTAGCTAGGGAAAAAACAGCAGGTCCCTGCTAAACTCAGGGGAAAGTCCGCACACCCACAGGCCACTACCACCTCCATTCACCTGAGCCCAAGAGACTATTCCTTCCTTTTCCCTGTGGGTTACGTGCCTCAGCCCAAGCTGCCTTGGCTTCCTTATTCCTGCAGAGAGCCCCATATCCCAGGGCTGAGCAAGAGGATGCCATGGACCAGTTTTCATGTCAACAGTCTGCAGGTGTTGGTGAAGTAGCCAACACAAGAGTTTCTCCTGTGTCAGAGCCCTGCTGTGAAAAACATGTACCTCATTCCCAGACAGATTTTGGGTTTGATTTCAAGCCACTGGTCATTCTTATGCTCCTCTACTGGAGTAGAGAACTTACCCCTATTTCACATCTTCTCCTCATGGGAAGAAAATATCAGAGGTAGATTATGAATGTAACGGTGTAAAAATGGCTGTGCTCTGCTATGGCTGTTACAAGCTCCCTACAAAAAGGCACTGAAACTCAAGGCATCATATAGAAGCTTCCTGTAAACAAGGGTCAAGGACATCCTGAGCTGGCAGTCATACCTAGGCCATCATATTCAAAAGCCAGTGAGGAACTGATCCTCCACAAATTTCCTAATCCCTATTTCAACTCACTTATACTCCACAGCATCCTCTAACAATAATTCTTCCAACTTTGTGATGCATACGATGAATTTCCTTTTGTTTGCAGTAAAATTGCTGCCTGAGCTCAGTGCTCTTTCCTTTAGATCAGGTTAAAATAGATCAAACACCTCAAGTTCAGAACATTCAAAAGCAAGATCTTCAGGCCCTCAGTCAGAGGTTTTGTACTACCCTTCTAAATATTTTTCCACATCCTTTTTCAATTCATGTATACTTTCCAGTAACTTGTGCTATAAACAGAGGTAACACAACCTGTTTGGTCTTTGAGAACCTATTTTATACAGCATGTTATCATGCATCTCCATCCCTGGAGTCTTGTCTGCCCAGGATACTGTAGCCTGTTCCGGAAGTGAGATCCACATACTTTGTTGCTCAACATATAACCTTATGTTTTAATTGTAAGTGTGATTTTACCAGGGGGCTTAGGAGGCAGTTGCTTTCCATTAACCTTGCCAAATAGGAAGTGAGCACCATGCTAGGAGAGACAGTCACACCTGCAGGGCTGTGAAGCCCTCCTAACCACATTTTGGCAGAGCAAGGCAGCCACGGACATCAGAAGGCAGTTGAATGTGGCATCCTAGCACTGGAAGCTCATCCAGTCTGGATTTCCAGGATGCTTTCATCCCGTCAGCAAACGGTCTGGAGTATTTACACAGGACACAATCATTAGATGCTTTATCTTCTACTCTCGAGCACACTGTGCAGCTAGAGAGGGCCCTTTGATCTTCTGTGGCTTTATGAGCAAAACCTAACAGAGAAGCCTGTTACAGTGGGGAGAATGCTGCCCAGCATGGTCTGTTCCCCCCATGGACAATGGGACCTCACCCATGGAAAGTTATACATGGCACCAAACCCCCAAAATACAGCTTAAACCTATGTTTTCCCCATGCAGCCTTGATTGTACCCCAGTGACTGACTCCAGGCAGAACTTACTAATATTGGAGCTCCATCTTGAGAATCCGGATCTCAGTCCTTATCATGACCAGTGAGGTCTCATAGTTTTAGTCCTTCCTTAGGATTTTTGAAGTCCCTTTACACACAAGTAGAGTTCCATCTCTTTGGCCCCAGCCTCCTTCGAGTCAGCCAATTTTACACCAGCGAAGCCTGAAAACCAAAT
>JANHGB010069956.1:0-14476 GCA_026283785.1 Coracopsis vasa
GGCTGAAAGTCAAAACCACAGCACTGCACCAGCTACTAAGAAGGAGGAAAATGACTGCTACTGCTGAACCCAGGACAGGTACTGAGAACACTTATTGCAGGACATTACAGCTGTGACTTCTTATGTATATAGGATGACTCTCTCACTTCTGCATTAAAGGTGCCAAAGTGACAACCTGAAAGACTCTGAGCTATAAGCACTCCCTTGATGAACAGCACAGAAGAGGCAGGATTACTGAAGGCTTCATTTGAACTGCATTATCATTTGTCTTAACTTTCAGCTTCCAGGGATTTGTTCTAACCAGTAGTGATGAATATTCATAATGATGCTGAATTTGGTAGAAGCTTAGATGAGAAAGCTTGATGAAATAGTTTGTTTCATGTAAATTACTGAAAAGATGCCTTACATATCTCTTCAAACGATCTCTCTACTTGTATGGATTTGAATATATTAGCAGGGGCAGAGTCATGTTACCTAGAAGGACATCACAAAACACAGAAATACACATTACTGTACCAGCTCCTCTCTGAAAATTACCAATCCGTTCTTGTAATGTATAACACATTTACTAATTTTTTGAGTATTCGAGGCAGGACACTGATTTAGCTGTAAAATTCTCAGTGCGCTCAGATACATGAATCTTTAAAAGAACTCTCAAGAAATGTAATCACCAAAATTCTGACTAATGTTAAAAAATAAATGAAGATGTGGGCCATTGCTCACAAAAGCCATTATAAATTGAAATGGTTCCCATTTTACTTGAACCAGGAATAAATTTAAAGTAGGAAGATTTTTGATGTGTTTAAACTTCCTGCTTCACTTGGAATCAAATTTCAGTAGTTTTACAAACTTGTCCAAAAGTGAAACCATGTTTATGCAGTATGTTTGGCCAGTTTCATAAAACATCTACTTTACTCATCCTGACATAATGTAAGCAACAAACTACAACTCAGCTTTTTAAAACTATTTGTTTCAAGCACTATTTTTATCAACACATTTTCTCATATATTTGATCTTATATTTTATCTGATTGATAAAATCGTCATCTTTCAAATCAAGAAAAATTCAAACTGCAGCTTCTGCTCTACTGTTCTGGTTTAAGCCCAACCAGTAACTCAGAATCACGCAGCCACTCGCTCATTCCTCGCCGTTCTCAACCATTGCTCCCAGAGGGATGGGGAGGAGAATCGAAAGGATGTAAATCACACGGGTTGAGATAAGAACAGTCCAGTAACTAAGGTATAATACAAAACTACTGCTACTACCACCAATAATAATAATAATGATAAGGGAAATAACAAGAGGAGTGAATGTAAAACTAAAAGGGGAAAAGGAAAAGAAAACAAACACAAGTCATGCACAATGCAATTGCTCACCACTCACTGACTGATACCCAGTCCAACCCTAGCAGTGATCTACACCTTCTGGGTAACTCCCTGAGGTTTCTATACTGGGCATGACGTGCTGTGCTATGGAATACCCCTTTGGCTTGTTTGGGTCTGGTGTCCTGTCTCTGCTTCCTCCTGGCTTCCCATGCCCCTTCTCACTGGCAGATCATGAGACTGAAAAGTCCTTGATCAGAGTAAGCATTATTGAGCAACAACTAAAATAATCGGTGTTATCAACGTTGTTCTCAGACTAAGGTTGAAAACACAGCACTGCACCAGCTACTGAGAAGGAGAAAAATAACTGCTACAGCTGAACCCAGGACATCTACCTAAAATTATTGCTTTGCACATTTGCCAGTTTTTCCAGTCAAATTGATGCAAAACTTGGATGTTCCAGCTGAGATCCAAAAGAACAACTGAATGTAACACAGAAGAGAGAATTTATGCTTTTCCTGCAGCTAAGGTTTTGAAAAGATATAATGCAGATTTTATAAGTAAAAGCCCCAAAGACTTATTTGAGATACTCCAAAAGTCTATGGAGCATCAACATTTTTCATTGTTGTAAGCACTGGCAAAGGGTTGATGATATGAATTAGAGGCACTATGACTTTAACACACAGATTATTGAAGAGATTTTTACTGAAGAGATTTTGTGTATTTAGAAAGAAATATGATGTAGAACACTTCTTTCCTCCATTCACTTACTGTGTTTTACCTGCTTGGGACTCAGTATTTATATTTTACTGAGAGTTTACTCATGTCTGGAGTAAACCCAAAGTAAAAGTCTCCTTTCCCATACCACCTTTGTCAGATTTTGTTCTACGTTCGTATCAAATAGTGATATATCAGTTCAATCTAACATTTTAAATGCATTTCCTGAAAGATACTGCTATGGTATCTTTCATGTGCAGAGAAAAATAAATGCACATGAGCAGGAAACCTTATTTTCTGCTAAGGTACAATGAAGATGCTTAATGAATGAAGAAAATTCCTCAGAATTTGATACTTTATGTGCAAATATCTGTTGAGATAAGCAACGTCCACTACTCTCATCCAACCAAGTCATCTTGTTATAGAAGGCCATGATATTGAATAAGCATGATTTCCCCTTCATATATCCATGCTGACTGCTTAAAAACTAAATTGACTGGATTCACTTCTTGATCCAGCTGGCCTACTGATCACATTCTCAATGGCTGCTGCCAGGAGAAACAGTTAGTATTTTGATGACTGATAAAGAAATGCTGAGGTGGAGAACTTCTTTTAAAAAGCATTTATCTTTTTATTTGTTCATTTTTCCTAATTTATAAAGTCTATAGCAGTACCCCCTACAATGGCACCAATGTCAGTCTGCCTGCTAATTTTGACTTGTAAAATCTCAATGAAGGAGAGGGACTCTTCATCAGGGATGGTAGCGATAGGACAGGGGGTGATGGGTTTACACTTAAACAGGGGAAGTTCAGGTTAGATCTCAGGAGGAAATTCTTCCCTGTGAGGATGGTGAGGCACTGGCACAGGTTGCCCAGAGAAGCTGTGTCTGCCCCATCCCTGGCATTTTTCAAGGCCAGGTTGGACAGGGCTTGGAGCAACCTGTTCTTATGAAAGGTGTCACTGCCCTTGGCATGGGGTTGGAACTGGGTGAGCTTTAAGGCCCCTTCCAAACCAAACCATTCCATGATTCTAAGTGCTAACACACTGAGCTACCCAGCTTCATGAAAAAGCCAGTTTTGGATTTCATTCCTTATTTGGATTTCTCTGCAATTTTGTTCATGAATGTGATAGCTGACAAAACATTAGTATCACACACTCACAGAAAGGCTTGCCAGTATTGAAAGGATCAATGGCCTGAGGATGCACACTGGGTTGAGGTGGTTAAACATTTTAGTACTACTGATATTCTTCTGAAAACCCAAATTATTTGATCAAAAGTACAGAGAGATATAGCAAAGAAATGGGATTCTTATCCAGTGACTGTATGGGGTGTGAAGCATAGGGAGGAAAACCCCCTCTGTCTATCAAGTTAAATTTGTGCCAGCAGAGCAGCATAACACTTTTGTTAAAACCTTACAGATACCACTGTTGGCTGTTGTTTTTTTTTTCTTTAAGATATATTGACTAGGTATCATTGACTGCACTTAGCTCACTAGCTACTCTTTTTCTTACAAGTGGGCTTCAAGTTATATCCTAATGCCACATTAAATAGAGCATATTTTCATTTCACCATTTCCTCATCCAAGTCCAGTACTGTCCATAACAATATTCAAAAATTATAATATAAATTTAAAATATTGATTTTGAAAAATAAAATAGAAGTTTTTCTTTTCTTTTTTTGAACTAGATAATTACTCTGGACATTAAAAAGAAACCTAGAATACTTATTTGATTACTTTATTGCAGAGTCTGTCCTAAAGACTGTGGCAAGACTTCTGAGAGGGACAAGGTATTCGTCAGCACTTCTGTTGGTCTCTGCAGCAGCTTATTGCTGCTGTTCGTCTTGGGATGATTTTAACATTATCATCTTCCATACATTCCTGAGTTCAAAAGTAAAGGTGATTTCCTAAATACACAGGGTTTATCATTCCATCCGTTTTTTTTTTTCCACAGCAGCCTACTGAGAATGACAAGCCATTGACAGAGAAGACTCTCAAAGCAGAAACTGCTCCTTTCAGGCATGCTGTTAAATCTTTCTCATGGCTGAGTCTAGACACTAGTTTTTAGACCCTTTTCCTGAGCAGTGTGGATAAAATGGGTATTGAGTCAAAGGGAACGGCAGTACAAGGGCTGTTGCTAGCTGTGCACTGTTACAGAGACAGCTATTTATTTGTGTGTAATATGTAATGTCCTGCTTTAATAGTCATTCTCTGTCTTCTCTGAGGCTTCAGCAGGAAAGGCACGGGATGGAGGGCATAAGTTCATGATCTGGGCATAGTCTATTTAGACTAAATAAGTGTAAGCAGTGGTAATAAATGTGAGGCAGATAAGGGATGATTTAGCCTAAACTAAAAGGAAACTAGAACCAGTTTACAGCACCAAATTCTAATTCGGGAAAACTTAAAAGGAGGAGGTGGCTGGTCTCTTCTCCCAAGGAACAAGTGACAGGACAAGAGGAAACAGCCTCAAGCTGTGCCAGGGGAGGGTTAGACTGAAACTTAGGAACAATTCCTTCTCCAGAGGGTGTTCAGGCATCGGAATAGGCTGCCCAGGGCAGTGGTGGAGTCACCGTCCCTGAAAGTGTTCACAAACAGTGTAGATGAGGCCCTTAGTGATGTGGTTTAGTGGAGGCCTTGGCAGTTCTGGGGGCTTGATGATCTTAAAGGTCTTTTCTAACCTGGTTGACTCGATGATTTTATGAAATTTTCTGGTTTTGTGGTGGGTTGATCTTGGCTGGATATGACACTCACCAGGCCACTCTCTCACTCTCCCTCACAGGATGGGCAGAAAAATAGATGAAAATGCTCATATGTCATTCTAAAGACAGGGAGATCAATTACCAGCTAGCATCACAGGCAAAACAGACTCAAATTGGGGAAAGTTAATTTAATTTAATTTAATGCCATTTTTAAATATAGTAGGATACTGAGAAAGGCAAAACTAAAATAATTTCCCCCCCCCCTCCTTCTTCATGGCTCATTTTCACTACTTCATTCCCAATTCCTCTACCTCCTTCCACCCCGAGTGGTGCAGGGGGATGTAGAAAGGGGGCTGCCATCAGTACATCCCATATTGTCTCTGCCTGTTCTTTCTGAGGGTCTTCCCCCGCTCTAGCTTCTGTTGCACAAAATAAAAAGTCCTTTGCGAACTGCTTAAGTATAGATACTTCTTTATAATGTGCTCCAGCATGGCTCCCCCGTGGGCCACAGTTCTTGCTAGAAAGCCTTTTCTCCTGTGGGCTTCTCTCCAAGGGCTGTAGTTTGTGTCAGAAGTCTGCTCTGGCATGGGCTTTCCCCAGGATGCAGCTTCATTCAGCTCATGTCCACCTGCTGCAGTGTAGATATCTGTTCCACTGTGGACTTCCAGGAGCTGCAGGGAGACAGCCAGTGTCACCATGGTCTTCTCCACAGATTGCAGAGCAATCTGTCCTCTGGCACCTGTGGCACCTCTTCCTCCTCCTCCTGCACTGACCTTGGTGGCCACTGTGGTTTTTCTCTCCCACTGTTCTCATTCCACTCTCTCACAACTGAGATGCAGCATTTTTTACCCTTTCTTAAATGTTATCACAGAGGTGCCACCAGCTTCCCTGATGGGCCCACTTTTGAGGATCCAAGTGTGGGAATTGGCTCTCGTGACACAGGAGCAGCACAGAAGCCACCCCTGCAGCACCCCTGAAACCCCCCCTGCACCCTTGCTACCAAAACCTTGCCACATAAACCAAATACAGTCTTGAAAAAGATCTTATACCTTAGCTCTCACTGGATTGAAGTTAAAATATATTTATAGAAGTGGGAAGTGGGAGATGCCCATATGCTAACTAAGAAGCAGCAAGCTGCTTTCACGACAATGGTGCAGGGACTAAACCAGAATCTGACTTCTTTTCCTGGGGACTGTGGATATACTTAAACCTCTTTGCTTAAAATACCTCTCAAATTTTATTGCTATCTCTGTTCTCTTTAGAGGAGCCAGTTCAAGTAAAAAATTGCAGAAATCAGGTGCTACAGCCATAAATCCTACATATGTAAGATTTTTCCACTTCAAATGTGAACAACACAAGCATTAAAAGCAGGCCTTCAAATTAGTCTCACTGCTTATGGTTTTTTTGTTTTTCACAAGTGTAGAATTGACCCTGTTTGGATCTTTTTTCTTTTGTTTGCTTCAAAATGATTAAAAACCAATCAAATGCTGCTGGATTCTTCATTTCTTCTGCCTGAATGATATAATCACTATGTGCCACCACAAGGGGTAAGGAAGCAGATGCAGCAGTTTCCCTACCATGCTTGTATAGCTCTGAAATAACAGGCAACAAACGATGTTGACAGGATAGGTCAAGTCTATGAAACTTGTAAAACTTGCCCTCGAGCTCTGTAACCAAATATAGAAGGAGCTCACATCTTTGACAGTTATTTTTAAAGATTCTTACAAATTGCTGTAATGTGAGTCTTGTTACCTTTGAAAGCAGATGGAAAGTGCAGACAGATGCATACACACAAAAAGCTTCTTCCTTGCCTTCTAAAACTGACACCATGTTCTGCAAAAGATCAACGAAACATCCTTCTGCTTCACTACGAACTGTCTTGCCCTCTTTAAATTATGTCTCTATGTGAAGCAATTCACTGAGACTGTGAGAACTGTGTGGTCAATTAGGAAATGTAAGGGAGCAGAGAGGTGTTACTGGTTCACATGCACTGCTTGGAGAATAGAAGTCAGCTGGCACAGGCACTCACTTATCAAGGGATTTTCTCTTGTTCTACTGTATAAAGTTTACCATCATATTTTCTAGAAAGTGACTTGTGTTAAAGGTTTACAAGTCCCCAGGGGCTCTGTTAACATGTCAACACTTTCCAGCTGTTTTTCTCTTACTGAAGGATAGGAAGCAATAGCTGTGTTGTGGCTTTGATAGTTGTGTGATACCTGTTTTGCACTTGTGTCCCTATAGAAAAAAAAGTTCTATTGCTTTCTGTCAGAACTGAACTAAGTATTTAATATTTCTAATGCCTACAGCTGTAGCATTTCAATGACCTGTCATTCCCCACTTGATGCTTTATCATCTGCATCTATAGGCATCCCAGTATAGCTCAAAGTAACAAAACCAATTCAAATTCAGAGATAGAGAATTTGAGTGATTTATGCAAGATAGGCCCCAAAGAGTTTTGGATGTTTTTCTGATTTTTTTTGTCTGTACAAGTTACACATAAAAAGGTTTTTTCAAGATTGTTGAATCCCGCTTGTGGTTGTGGTTTTGGTTTTTTGTGTGGGTTTTTTGTTGTTGTTGTTTTGTTTTGGTTTGTTTTTTGTGGATAGCAGAAATAACAGCTGATTATGTGAATAAAATTGATACAGAAAAAGTCAGCCAACGTAATGTCAGAGTTAGGAGATGAATCATTCCAGTTCCAGAAAACAAGTGATTCAGAAGAAATTCTCCATGTGCCACATCATACAGGTTCCAGAAGTTTGTACAGGATTACTGTCAAAGGAAGCTGAATATGCAGGTTTATAACATAGTTTGTTTCTTGTAGAATCACCGACTGGTTTGGATTGGAAGGGACCTTAAGCTCATCCCATTCCAGGCCCCTGTCATGGTCAGGGATACCTTACACTCTAGACCGTGTCGCCGAAGGCCCTGTCCAACCTGGCCTTGAACACTGCCAGGGACGGAGCATTCACTACTTCTTATGCAGGTTGAGGACAACACATCCCAGAAGTACATGCAGAAGGAGATTTTGCTGCTCTAAGGACTCAGAGAGAGAGGTATTTTTTTTCTGCTCTTACCCAGGATCAGCTGAGCATGGCTTTTGGTCACAACTGCCTAAGGCACATTCCTGCTTCCTGTCAGCATCCTCTCATACTGGGAACTGATTTTACAGTCTTGCTATTTGCCACCCTGAGCATGTGTTGCTTAATGGCTAAAGCTGTTCCTGCATTAATGTTTATGGTTGTCTAACTATGCGGAGAAAGGTCAGGCTTCTGAAAACTGAAGGCACTTTTGTTTTTGCATAGGTCCAAGTGCCTGTCTGTCCCAGACTTTCCCTGAATTTGTGTGCATGTGTTTCTTTACTATTTGAATTACTCAAAATCACCAAGAGCGATAGAATTAAATAGTCCTAAAATGTCAGCGTAAAGACAATGAAAGAAATACTTGAGAAGAATTGTAACTTGGAAATTTATTTTGAAGTTCCTTCTCTGTTACGCATTTCAGAGAATAAAAAAGAGGGATGGCTCTTGCCCCAAGGAGCATTGTATGTTTTAAAGTCTTAACATGAAATGAGGAAAGGATGGAATCAGCACATTTCAATCATATTTCAGCTTCAGCCCTGCTGTTCACTTGGTTAATTAAATCAGTTTTCTTTGAAGAAAAGAAAAGCATTATAGCAGTTATTTTTCTATACTTACTGAAGCAACAAACTCACAAGTATTTTAGGAACCTATATATGACAATAGCCTCAAGGTATGGAGGCTGTTAACAAGCTGACATGGAACACTTCTGCTTTTGCATCATACAAGTGGAAGTATTGCCATGATACTGCAAAAATATGGATGCATTTGGGAAAATAGGTTATAGAAGATGCAAGTCTGACCAAAAAAAGACACTAAAATGATAGTTAAACCAGCTGAGGTTTAATTTGAATTTATTAATTCATTAATTTCATTAATATAATTTAATAATTTTCATTAGTATAATTCATTATTTTCATTAATATGATTAATTAATTCATTTATTAATTAATAAATTAATCTGAATTTATTAAGAATTTTATGGTGAAGCCAAAAACCCTATCTGATTCTATTCTAGTTTCAGTGTCATGTGAAAAAGAAAATTCTGAAGAAAGTCAGTATGCACACTGACTTTTCAAGATGATGCTGCTGGGTAAATTTTAAGTGCAGACATATTATAAATGGGTATTTTAAAATGCCATTCTGGTCAGAAGAGTAACTACGTGAAAATGCCTTTCTCCAGCAAAACATGCTTACACCCTGTATTTAATCTGACTCTTTTGCATCTGAAGTATCTTTGTAATAATATTTATGCTGGTTAACAATTAGAGATTTATAGATTTTATTTTATTTTCAGCTAAGAAATACTCAGCAAAAAAGTTGAGTGAAATATGACTGAAGTCATTAAGCTGCTTTATGACCGTTAGGAAAAAAACTACATAAGCTTATTGTTTGAAAATCATGAAAAGATGATGAAGTTGCTAAATTTCAAAGTACTCTGAGTAAATATAGACTACTAGCAAGCCACCAGGTTTATATGACAGAACATCCTCTCACTTCATGTGTTATGCAACCAAAGAAATGCCATACTGATTAGGCTGATTCTGTGGCTATGAAGATACTTTGAAAGATGCTTCAGATCAGGACCTGCGTGAAGAGATCTTTTCGTTGTACATCTGAACAGGTTCCAGTTTTTATTTGTTATGGAATTGTTATAAGATGTTTTAGCAGAAGTTGAATCTGCCCTATAATGTTAAAGAGCTGTTGAGGGATCCATCCTCAGTAAATTGCTCCAATACAATTTTTAGCTCACATATGTTCCTGTGAAACTAGGGCCTTGAGTTCCACAGGTTAATATGTACCACACATGAAAGTACTTTTCCTTCTTGTCAGTAGTACTGTTTCCTGGCAATTTCCCTGAGAGTCCTGTAGTTCCTGTGCCTCTACCTTCTTTTTCTGTTTTCGTTTTATGATTTGTAGACATGTAGGACTCACCTCAGCTGTCTCTTTTCCAAATTGAAAGGTTTTATTTAGTCATTCCTTGTATGGTATCTCTTTCCTTCCTGAGTTACCCTTGTTATCCTCCCCTATATAATCATTGGCTTTACAATAACAGTTTTTAAGATACTGCACAAATATTCAGAATGTGGAAACATCTGATACAAAATCATCTAGTTAAATCATAGAGTGCATAGGTTTGGAAAGGACCTTAAGATCACCTAGGTCCACCCCCTGCCACAGGTAGGGATGTCTTGCAGTAGACCATGTTGCCCAAGGCTCTTCTGCTTTCTTAGAATTTCCTTCCTAAAAATACGGGGACTTGAAAAATCAAAGCACTGCACTTTTCCAGGGTAAAAGGAGTAATACAGTAATAGTTACATTTGATCACTGACTTTAAAACTAGTCACTTTGCTAGCGACTAGTTCAAAAGCAAAGACTTACCATTGCAAAAAATTATCCTTTAATTTCGTTGTCCTCCTGAACTTGTGCAAGTATCTTAAGGACTTCATGACTTTGTGAATGGCTGTTGTGATATAATGGAGATGTTAACTGAAGCCTAATGACATAGTAAGCAAACCTGTTATACTACTTATAATATGTCATTTGAGCAGAAATACTGAGATGCTTTGATAATGCGAAAGTACACGAATCGATATTTTCCATTCTCCAAAATCTGTTGTAAGCATAAGTTTCTATAAGACATCTACTCCAGTGGCTTATATTCCATTTAAAATGTGTTTTTAAGACATGATGATTTATTTTCTGTAGGTTACACATGTGTCCTGCTTCAATTCATCTTCTGCTGTTTTTTAGCATTTTGTTAGCTGTTTCTCTAAGTATATGTTTTAATTCCCAACAGAAACCTTTGGTTTTCATAAGTATTGTCATTGAAAATGGTCATTCTTAAAGTGCTCCTGACACAACAAAGCAAAGTAAAAAGCCAGTATCAATGACATTACTTTTACTTCACGCATGCCATAGACATTAGTGATATAATGTGGGAAGTGTGCTGAGATTTGATTTATTCTGCAGTGAGGTTTTGGGTAACAATTTCTCCTGCCACCTAGGAGCTCACCTGTTAACTCATAAATTGTTCTGATTTTTCTCTTCTTTATTTTGTAATCCCTTCGTCTGATTTCAAGCATTTGTAATTTACCAGTTTGTGCTGGAGAGAAGTAGAAGGGAAAACAGCTATAAGAGTCACAATACTTGTGAGCTCTGAGAATGTGAGTTGTAAATTTTCCTATTAATCCCTGGACTGTTGCTTACATTCACTGTCTCTGAAGAAAATTTATTGAAACGTCATTTTGCAGAGACAGCGGGATTGGGTTTTATATGCCACCACTACTGCCAAAGTACACTGCAATCCTTCAAATCACTTCATATTGAGTTGCTTGTAGAATCAGTGTGGTCTGGCAGATATGACTCAGCTGACTTTGTTTCCATGTAATGTTAAATACCCATTTTTCAGGAGAATAAAGTAAAATACCAAGCTTTTCTTTCAAACATAAGCTTTTGTATTTTCAGTAGAAACTAATTTGGCAATTAATTTCAGCCAGTGGCCTACTCAAAAGGTTTTGCCAGCTGTTTAGTTGTGGTCATTGCTCATGAGCATTCAGTATCTGACATGTGTTGCAGCAAGTAAGTTGAACAGTTTCTGAGATGATTTTGCAGGGCAGCTCTATATCTGTATTGAAATGTAACCATCAAAACAAAGCAGAATGTGAAAGCCTCATCGTGTAGTTGTAATTAGATAACTTTGAAGTGACACCAGATCCTGGGAAGAACTGCAGGTAAATTGGGAAAGGGAGTAAAGTATGCATGATTTGAATAATTTAGATGCTGTGAGAAAGTTAATGAATATAGATGGGTACACTTGTAGTCTTCTCAAGGAAGCAGCAAGAAGAATGATCAAAGAAGTAGAAAAGTAGATCTCATGTAAAGTGCATGTCCTGAGATAGGCAAGAAGAAAAAAGAAAGAATTAAGATATTACTGTCAGGCATTGCTGCAGAGGAAAAAGAATAATCTGCTCTCTGTGACAAGTAATGAGCTTCAACTCTAGCAAGTATTTCAAGGTAGATGATATTCTTTTTCAAACTCCAAGGAAAACAATAGGTACATAGATGGTCTGGAATGCTCCTGGAGTCTTCATCAGATGCTATCAAGAACAGGTTACAAAAGCACTGAAGAAGAAAGATATGAGCACACTGTGATTCCACGATTTGGAAATACGTGCATTTTAAGTTGCACAGGCTGCTTAATTAGGAGTGAGATTATTTTCCATGAATATAAGGTTTCAGTCGATGTTCAAACAGTCTGTTTAGCATTTCACATGGGACTATTTGACTGAGTTCAATGTAGAAAAAGTGGTTGTAGACCTGAAGAACAGAGTGCAGTTAACAGCTGTTAGAAAAATCCAGAGAAGATTATTCTGATAAATATAGTGATCCTTTCTCAGTGAGAATTTTCACTTTACCCTACTTCTGTCATTATATTTTACACTGAATTTCAACATATATTGTGATGCAATAAACAGCTGCACCACATATGTGCTGCAATTTACAGACGAATTAAGTGATTTTCCCACTTGATAGAAAGGAAAAGCTTTATATTCACCAAGCAACCTTATGTTTCGTCACCCTCAAGGGAAATTCCATCCAAGCACTTGTTTGCTTCCTATAATAAGGTATCATTTACAAATCTTGGGAAATAATAAAGGATTCCTTTTTCAAGAGGTTATTCTATTCCTGTTTGTCTGTAGGCAATATTCACCAAGGACCTTTGCCTGACTGTGCAAAGCAAAAGTGGGTTGTTTCAGCAAATGTTGGTCAATCATTTCTTGCCAAGAATATTCATCCTTCCCTTTAGCAACTTTATGGCATCATAGAAATACTGAATAATGATACTCATGGGGTTTGAGCAGGAAAACAAAATGTCTGTCAGTATGTTCCATTAGTATCAGAGAGTGGAAGATCTTCGGGTTAGTTGTTGGGGGATTTAGCCTAATAATAACAAAGTATGACAGTCGACTTCAACATTAACTACTTTTTGACAAGTACAGAAGGATTTGCACGCTAAAGCCCCTACATTTTCTGAGTGCCAGGGGAAATAAAGATGGTTTGTCAATAACCTGGAATCCAGAGTTACTCATACTACTATTTTAAGATTAATCTTAAGAGTTAACTAAGATAAATTTTTCACATATTTCATTTTATGATTATGCATATATTTTTATATAATTTTTATAATTATGTAGGATTAATTATTTTTATTAATCTAGTATATACTATAAATTATATATTATATATTATATAATCTATTATACATAATATAAATTATATAGGCACCCATCTGTCACAGAGGCACCCATCTGTTGGCCTGATTCAGTCTCAAGGGAGGTGTGTTGCCTACCAGGGGCTCGGATCAGGGATGTTGCAGAGAGGCTGCCTGCTCTAGTAAGTCCCGCTAACTATTACTCACTTCTAGCGGTCCACGTGGGTGCTAGTGATATAGATAGCAGTAGCCTGGAGAACATTAAGAAGGACTACAGAGCCCCTGAGAGAGGTGCCTGGGGCCTCTGGAGCTCAGATTGTCTTTTCGTCAATTCTCCAGGATAAACGGGAGGACCTTAAAAAGTCTAGGCGGATTTGGCAGATTAATAAATGGTTAGAAAGATGGTGCCATAGTCAGGGGTTTGGGTATTTAGAACATGGGACTCGATCTGGGAGGCCAGATCGACTGGAGGCTGGTGGAGCTGGTCCGACAACAAAGAGGAAGAGCAGTTTCGGTAGGAGGCTTACCAGGCTGGTCAAGGATGCTTTAAACTAGATGTGTTGAGGGAGGGGGGCATCATTCCATCCCAGCACTCCCAGTCAGTTGCCAGCACCTATAATAAATGCTTGAAGCAATGTAGAGATATTCCAGCAGCTCCAACCGATGAGGTGGCTTCATTTGGAGCTTGGCTCACATGCTTCTATACAAACACCTGTAGTATGGGGAACAAACAAGAGGAATTAGAGATGTGTGCACATCTATGAGGATATGATTTCATTGGTATCACAGAAACATGGTAGGATGGCTCCTGTGACTGGAGTGTTGGAATGGAAGGGTACAGACTCTTTAGAAAAGACAGGCCCGACAGACGGGGAGGGGGCGTTGCTGTTTATGTCAGGGATAAGCTGGAGATTATGGAACTCTGTATGGGAACAGGTGAGCAGTCAACAGAGAGTTTGTGGGTCAGGGTCAAATGGAGAACAGCGATGGGAGACATTACTGTGGGGATCTGTCACAGACTGCCTGATCAAGAGGACTCTGTAGATGAAGCGCTCTATAGACAGATAGGAACAGCTTCACGCTCTCAGGCCCTTATTCTCATGGGGGACTTCAATCACCCTGATATCTGTTGGAGGGACAGTATGGCCCGGCACAAGCAATCCAGGAGGTTCCTTGATTGTGTGGAAGACAACTTCCTCCTGCAAGTAATAGGGGAACTGACAGGGAGAGGTGCCATGCTTGACCTCGTGCTCACCAACAGGGAAGGGCTGGCTGGAAATGTGATGCTCCAGGGCAGCCTTGGTTGCAGCGATCATGAGATGGTCAAATTTGAGATCCTCAGGACAGTGAGAAAAGTGTGCAGCAAGCTCACTGCCCTGGACTTCAGGAGAGCAGACTTTGGCCTCTTCAGGAACCTGCTTAGTAAGGTTCCATGGGATATAGCCCT
>JANHGB010069959.1:0-18490 GCA_026283785.1 Coracopsis vasa
TTTAAACTAGAAGAGGGTAGATTTAGATTAGATATTAGGAAGAAGTTCTTTACTGTGTGGGTGTTGAGGCACTAGCACAGGCTGCTCAGAGCAGCTGTGGTTGCCCTATCCCTGGCAGTGTTCGGGGCCAAGTTGGATGGAGCTTTGAGCAACATGGTCTAGTGGAAAGCGTCCCTGCCAGTGGCAGGGAGTCTGACAAACTGCCAGTCCCTGCCTGTGACAGGGAGGGTGCAACTATATGATCTTTAAGGTCCCTTTCAACTCAAACCACTCTATGAAATCATTATAAATAAATAAATACATACATACATAAATAAATAATCAGATGACACAATAAAATTTCTACACTGGCATGTTTTATGCAAGACATAAAAGTTAATTCTTCACTCTGCAACAACTATAGCTTCAACTGATAACACTAAAAATTCAAGAAAGGTCTGGTTCAAGACAGAAAGTCAAGAGGGAAAAAAAAAACCCACAAAAATTATCAGAAAATTAGTTCAATTGTATGCTAGGAAATATGACCCATAAGAAAAATAGTGGGAAAATTAAGATTACTTAGTTGAAGAGAAGGTTGAGAAAGTATGTGATAAATGTAGAAATATTTAAGATTGCTGCTAAAATGTGGAGAGAAATAAAGTCCATCTCAAAATGTAAAAGAGCATTAAAAATATGACCTAAACTACAGCAAAAAATAATTTACATAGGAAAAAAAAAATCTAATCTTAAGGATTTTCTGGAATAGGTTGCTTTAAAGGATTTGGAATATTCGCTGCTGAAGGCTGAAACCTCTGCAGTCACCAGTCACCATATGCTGGGGGTCAAGCATCTGGGAAGCAGCCTTGCAGAAAGGGACCTGAAGGTCCTGCTAGACATCAAGTTGAACATGAGGCAGCAATGTGCCCTTGCAGCAAAGATGACTAATGGTGACCTGGGCTGTATTAGACAAAGTACTGCCAACATGTTGAAGGAGGTGATCCTTACCCTTTCCTCAGCACTGCTGAGGCCACACCTGGAGTCCAGTTCTGGGCTTCTCAGTACATGAGAGTTACGGAGCTACTGGAGAAAGCCCAGCAAAGGGACACTAAGATGATTAATGGATTGGAGAATCTCTCTCCTGTGAAGAAAGGCTGAGAGAATGGGGACTGCTAGAGAAAAGAAGGCTCAGGAGGAATCTTAACAATGTATATAAATACCTGAAGATATTTAGATATGAAGAAGACAGAGCCAGGCTTCTTTCAGTAGTGCCCAGTGACAAGAATGGAGGCAATGGGCACAAACTGAAACACACAAGATTCCCTCTGAACATCAGGAAATACTCTTCGACTCTGAGGGTGACCAAGCACTGGCACAGGTTGCTCGGCGAGGTTGTGAAGTCTTCATCCTTGGAGATATTCAAAGCCAAGTCAAAAGACATGGTCTTGGAGAAACTGGCTCTAGGTGGCCCTGACTGAACCCTATACCCTCCAGAGATCCCTTCCAACCTCAGGCATTCTGTGATTCTCTGAAAACAAACAATGAGATAACATCTATTTGGGATGATCTAGACCAGATAAAGCGATTTTCAAAGCACCAAGAAATACAGGGACTTTGTGAAAATTCTTCTGATGCGATTTCTGCTTGTAAGAGATATGAAAGTTGTTCCAATTTTTTTCTTTCATTTTGGTTATAATAATTTTTAGAAGGCAAGTAAGCCCACTTCCTTTTAACTGCTACCTCAGTTGAAGTTCTCTCTTTAGCACACCTGACTTTCCATAGTACTATTTTTTCTTACATCTGCAGTATAATTAAGATACAGCAAAAAGCTAGTGAATTACAATGGGTTCTTTTTATAAACTATGGACTTTTCTCAAGTGCTGCATACTTAACTACCTCCTACTCATATGCTGTAGGGTTTTTTTGCCATACTCTGTGTATGGGAAGGAAACCATCTGTATTTATCAAAAGCTGTCTAATTCATATCTCTACTGACACTACTTACAGCATCATAAAGAGGCTTGCTACAGTGACAACCTTTACTGTTTATGTAGAGAGTGTACACAGCCAAATCCTGCTCATCATAAAATGAGCCTAACACCTTCAAAAATATTCATATCGCTGAGGTGAGAAGAATTCATGTTTGTCTGCAAGTAGATACAAATTATTGTCCTTGTCATGAAATATCCATACATCTACAATAAACCTTTTTTATGGAGGAATACTTCTGCTTCACGGTTTTCGTGACCAAAAGGGTGTTTACTATTCCATTAACTCCAGGTCCAAGAACATTAAAAAGCTACACCTCAGACACATTTCTAATGGGCTGGTATTTATTGACAATAACTAAGGCCAGTGTTTTGCTGCAGTAAATTATACATGAAACAGTCTAGCCATGAGAGGAAAAAAAAAGGCAACTGTCACAAATTTGCTAGTAAAACTGCCAGAGCTCACAGCCTGCATTTTAATCAAAACATACTTTATTTCATAATAAAAATTGATTAAAAATGTTTAACTAAATTTTAAAAGAAAATTAAAACTGCTGCTATAAATGACTTCTGGCACACAGATGGGAAATAGGAACAGCTTTTCTGCTTCACCTTTGCCAGAGAAAAACATGTTTTAAACTAACAGTGTTCAGCAACCTGTTATCTAACTTGAAGGAAACAGCAGTTGAGAGCTACCAAGTATTGTATCCTAAATAAGGTCTTTCAACAAAAGTAAATAAGGCACAGCATTACTGACATTTTAGCTTTATGCAAGTATGCGTATGATGTCTCTGCTATTCAAGAGGGTCAGTTTTCAAACATCCACAAATCCATTGTATATGTTTTAAATTATTTCTGAAGAGAGGGAGCACATGCACTCAACAACTACTCTACCACCATTCCAGGCATAAACTTTTTTAGAAAAGGTATGCTTGCTATTTTGAAGCAGAAATCACCAGAATCCACTGAAATTCACACCCTTTTAGTCTCCTGAAATCTTGAATTTAGCCTTTATATTCAACCTTGGTTTTGCAGTCAGGTCCAACAGCATCCCATCCTTCAGCACGTGAAACAAGAAAGCATACTGTTGCAGAAGAAACCAAAATGACAAACCTTGCCAATATATCACCACATACTTGGGTGGAAAAACACATCCTGATTCTTGATGCTTGTGGAAGTCAGTTTGTGGCTTGTACTGCCACAACACTTAAACTGGCATAGCTATAAAATGTACTAGTAATGAAATTAAATTTTTCTATCTTCTTGAGGCCGCATGTCTAGCTTGTGGAGCCTCTATTCACTGGAATTCACCATTAAGGCAGGAGGGGTGTTACTCCACAACTTTCAAAACATTACAAGGCTATGTTCTGCCAAGAATAAAATGCTAAGGAGACAAGAATAATATACTAGGATTGAAAGCTGCATTCCTTGTATTCCCTTAACATAATGCATAAAGGCTTGTTTAGCTCACATGCCAAATATACAGGACAATTATGCACAGGTCCTTGTATAACTTATGAAAAGAGGAAGGAGGGAATTTTCAGCACATAACTACCGTGCTCTAGTAGGAATTGCCAAACATGGGTGTCTTCACTCCAAGGTAATGCAAGACTTGCAATCTGCCAATCTGCACCGTGTTCTTTCCATTCCACTTCAGCATGTTTTGTGCTACTGATTTACACTGTTTTTTTCTGCTGATACTGCTTTTATCTATCTCAGTTACAAAAGAGGCAGAAATATCTCAGACAATGTACATGACAAACAATCCTTTTTATTTTTAATTTATACACTAAGAATTATATTGACCTTGAAACTTCAAGAAAGGTGTGGGAACTTCTTGCCAACTTAAAGCCTGAGTCAGGGAAGAATTTTCATCATGTTCCTGAGCAATAATATTCAGGGTCAAGTTATTTAGACTTTCCTCAAACATTAATCTTCAGATGTTTCTATACATTTGTAATTACATACATGTACTAAGTGACCATACAGAAACACCCTATTTGTAAGGGTAAAATTTTGCTGTAGAGATGTGGTCCCCAAATGCTCTGTGGTAACCAGATGTTTTAAATTGAAAACCTGTGCTCCCCTTAGAGTTCCTTAAGAAAAAAAGTTTACTTATTTTTTTACTTACTTTACATTCTATTTACATAAAATGGTTTGGGTTAGAAGTGACCTTAAAGATCATCTAGTTCCAACTCCCTTTTGCTTTTCCTCCTAAGACCAAAAAATCTATTCTTCAATAGCAGAAGCTTATATAAAGATATTAGGGGAAAAAAGGAAATTAAAAATAAAGTTTGTTTCTATAGAGCATGTGCTCAGTCTGGAACTGTAAAGCAAGATCTTACTGTAGGTTTGACAGGCAACTTGGAAAATGAGGGAGGAAGCTGACAGCTCCATTTTTCATAAATTGGCCTCAATTCTCATGATGGTGTAAGTGAAGGGAAGTCTTACCCTACTTTTCCCTATGCAATCAGTTGAAAACTTCATGAAAAGATGCATAAATGAGTGCGCAAATCGCTTTGCCACTGAAAGAAACCACTGGTCAGTCATGTTATGAAGGAATAACAAAACTTTTGGCCAAGAAAAACTACTGCAGCTAATTAAGTACACCGCTATATTTCTCAAAATTACGTTTACAATTACATCATATCTACATTTTCAATGAAAAAGCTTGTTTGCCTTATGCTGTCTATGGTGACTCAGATACTCAGGGTCATCTTCTGAAGTCTTTTTAGAGCCATTTTCCTGTTGGAGTTAATGAAAATATAGTTCACTGAGAATTCAGCAAAAACAGTATGACAGCATCTGATCAAGAAATATAAATATTATTCATTTTAGAGGAAATTATTTTGACTTGCTTTGGTTTAGTTTGTAGTTTGGTTTGTGGTGTTTTTAATAACTTCCACTGTGAGTTTCTAGTGTGTGTATATAAATATATATTTATGTGTATATGTACATGTGTGTGTGGATAGGCATGCATCCTTCCCATATTTGCCTGTGTATTTTGACTTAATTGAAAGGTGTGGAGAAAAATAAAAATGTCTTAAATTATCACTGAAGGGGTTTAATAATTTTTAAATTCTGATGTTACATAGAATCATCAATATGATACCTCACATATGAATGAATGATTCACATGACCAAGGGGACAATGTTTTCTTTTATTTTGCTTATAATAAGGATCGTGAGCAACACAAAATAGAAAAGAAACATTTCAACAGAGATTGGGAATTTGTTTCAAGGCTATTGCCGTGTATTCATACCCTTAGACAGGATTTAGAACAAATCATATTTACAGCTGCCTTTGCAGACGACAATGCAAATATTTGAGTTATTATTGTCACTCTCCTGATTAAACTGACAGTTAGTTTTCTAACAAACCATTAAACATTTATCAGCCAACAGAAATTCAACAGTTATTATGCGCAGCAGTTTATCTTTCACTGGATGGGTTGAAACAATATTTTTTCATTTTTAATTAGTATTTTATGGTACTTGAAAAAGTTAAATAAATAAAAACATGTAACAAAACCTCATGAGGGGTTATAATAATAGATTCTCTTTAAGAGAAATTAAGAACAGATTATTATAGAAAGCTTTCAATCTCCTCCGTGTAGTTAGCCAAACTGACTTTTTTGTGTTTCAATTAGTCTTGCTAGACAAACAAGTACTAAGCTTGTGCCTGTACTGACACTCAGTTGAAATAAACAAATTTAAAGTCCCAAGTGTATGAGTAGATAATTGTTCATCAGTGTCATGAACAAACTATTTCATACAGAATGACTGACTTCAAAATACTGAATCCCCATCTAGTGAAACCTAATGAGCAATGGAGAGGTTTAAAGCTAATGAAGCAAATCCCTTTTTGGCAGATGTTACTTGACAGCTGCATCTTAGGGTCCTAGCAGCACTACTGCTGCCTCATATTAATATATTCTTGAAGATATCATGATGAAGCTTGTGGAAAACAGAGGATCCTTTTATCTTCAATAGGCTGAATATTATGTTGCTTCTCATATCTAATCTACTAAGTAAGTTTTGATTTCAGAAGACTGTTCAAAGTTCATTCAAATGTGCTATAGTTCATGCTTTAGCCCATATGCTGAAGGCTGAATTTCTGCATTAAAAAAAAAAACCAACAAATTACCTAAAAAAACACGTCCACGTGTTTGGGTTTATAGGTTTTTTTTTCTCCTAAGGCAACAGGGAAGAAATGTGGGGTTTAGGTTACACGCGTCTTGTGGCATACATATCCTGCACAGGGACTCAAGTGAGCTCCACAAAGCTATGTTCTGTTTCGCAGCTCTTCACTTTCCCAGGGTAAAAATTCCTGATGCTGCTACCTGAACTGCACAAATGCCTCCAACATAGGCTGCTCTTAAATATCAGGTGCATCACTGCACACCCCAGCTCTCAGAACGCTGGAGTAAGACCAGCTGCTGGACTGAGAAGCCATATGACACTACAGAAAAGCAGAGGTGTTTCTTCCAGCCACTAGCTGTACCAGAAAACTGTCCTGTTGCCCACAGAAAGAGCCTACTCCACAATATCAGGCCCATGATATTATCACTAATCTTTTCATCATTAAATGAGATACCAATAATTCAGAATTACTTTCTCGTCTTTGAAGAAATTAGATGTTGACAATTTGTGTTTTCTATGCCTAATTATCACAGCACACTTAAGGATAAGAGAATCCACACACATATTACAACAAATATTCAAAGCAATCAACATGAATACTTCTGTTTGTTATGTACCGAACATCAAATGAATACTAAGTTCCTAGCATGATCCTCTAAACTCTTAGAGGGCTAAAGTGGGATCTAAGATAGAAGCAGTCTAAGCTGTAAGCCCTTCCATGAAAATTGTGAACTTTGGTAGCAATGACAAACCCAATGGAAAGTAAATACTGTTGGAGGACAGGGACTTTCAGCAGCTGTAGAATTTCCTTTTAAAAAAGCAGAAATTTGCATTTACTCAGTTTAAGTGTAATGTTAAGCTCATTCTACAGCTGTTTAATGCCCAATGCAAAACATAAATAATTCCTGATGAGAGCAACCACTCTAATGGTTCCAGATCTCCCTCTCTCATATTCAAATTTCTTTCCCTTGTAATGGAACTTACCAGCTATTTTTATATGTTATGGCCAAAGGAGTTTTTTCCAGAAGATGCATTTATTTTTGCTTTAGGAACTTTATGGAATTCTTCCTCCTATCAATCAGCATTCACAACTCTGTTCTACTCTTTCTGCATACCAGGAGTAGTTCTTCAAGGACCCTGGTTTTTGTGTCCATTTACACAGCATCCTACAGACTTGCAGCTATCTGTATCTCTAAGAAATTTGAAAATTGTTTTACAGATTTCCTAAAGGAGATTATTTATCATTTTTGCTTTTAAAAAGAGCAGTTTTGTGCTTCTGTGCACTTCAAGAAGCATAGAATTATCAAAATAAATGTTAGTTTTGCAAGCATCAGCAGTGGTGACATACTAGCAAATTGAATTGCTAAACCAAAGTTTCTCATCAAGCTATTCTGCATAAATATACATTATAATGAAACATTTCTTTAACCTTTTTTTAGGCACTTAAATTTATGAAAGTACCTGAACAACTACAAATTTCTATAATTAAATTAAAGGTTTACATAGTTAAATAGCAAATAATAAGTTGGAACACATTCAATTAAATGTACACATGAAGAAAAAAGATATCAAGTTAATGGAATTTCTTTTGTGCAGTTTAGTATATTTTTATTGCAATAAAAATCAGAAAGTTAAAAAACACACATGGAGTTTTCAGGTAGGTACAGTTATGCTAAGGCTAATTAGTTATTATCCTCTCTGTAGAAAATTCACCTTTGTTTTTTAGATATTCACTCATATAGACATATCAAAATAATTTTTATAATTCCTCAGTGAACAGCCAACAAAACAGGTAGCAGAGAGAGGGCCAGGGAACTCTCACTCTTTTCCAACCTAGATCATGTGCAGGAGCAACAACTTCAGACACAGCCACAGAAACAGCACTCAGGAGCCCTGGCAGAACCCAACAGACACAAGAAGAGTAAATAAAGCATTTACCAACACCTAATGGTCCAGTTTTCCAAGAGGACAATTCATTCATCACCTCATGGTGTGCAAATGGCCAGAAACATCTCGGTCTGCACCACCAAGCAGCTTTAGGTATACATCCTTCCTAAGCCCTCTCGCTACTCTGAGCACAGCTGTCATCAAGGCAAAACACCGGTCACTGCCTTTGCTCAGACAAGAGCAGGACTTCTTAATACAGTCTTAAATCCCTTGCTCATGAAATCTAAATAATCAATTGTGACAGAGTACTGAAGTCCCAAGCCAGGTAGTACCACACAAGAAAGAAAAAATCCGTCATAAGATGAATGCCTCCTTAGCCACTAAGAGACAGAATAAAAACTTTTCTAGATTTTATATCTGCAAATATCTCTTTTAGACCAAAGGGAGAAAAAATACATTTCTAATGCATGAACTCACTTTATTTTTTTTTAACTATCTGCAAGATGAAAGGGTGGCTTAGCTGAAAAAGATCTGATGTTTTATTGCATTTCTTTTCTGATAACATCCTTTACTCAGACAACTGTTTGCCTGTTCATCTATCAAGGGAATTCCAATGAGAACATTCAGTTCCTTTATTTTATTCTGGTACCTTCATAACGATGCATATGAATCATAGCACAAATTACACTGCTGTGCTGCAACTTTGAGTCTGTTTTTTTTCACTTTCTTTTTATGCTGAATCTACAAGGAAGTGTTCTTCAAGCACTGTCTCACAAATTAATAACTACCAGAGACTTGCTTTGTTTCTTCCTTTGATTTTTCAGACTTCAACTTTCTACACCTGCTTTTGAAGTGTTTTATGAGAAGTATTGTTCTATAACATTAAAAGTCAACACACACAAGTTATATCTGACTCAGGGTCTATTAATCCAGTGCAAAAGTTTCTCCCAGTATGAATGTATTTGAGGCCCACTCATTACTCATTGTAACAATTATGAGTTCTACAAGACAGCATAATCATGAACTCAAAATAACTCACAGGTTTTGTAGTCCATTAAAATGTTCTTGCTGATCTCCATCTGTTCCAAAGTTAATGAATACACTTTTCTTACAAGCACTCTGCTTTATCAGCTTTTTTTTTATTATTCTTTAGCAGATTGGATTTCTTGAGACGGAAGGTTTGGGTTTCTTTTTTGGTTTGTTGTGTTAAGGAAAGGGGAGAGGAATGGCTCCTGGCCCAAACTTATCTGTTGTTTGCTTTCTTTTCTCCAACCCAAGCATCTGGTCAATAAAAATAAACTAAAAACCGCCTAAACAGGCTGTGTTGGCACCCTCAATGCCACAGCTACTGTGGTGACAGCTTAAAGCAGCTGCAGATGACAGCCCCTAACATAGCAGCTTCATTGCCTGCAGCCATCGCTGCAAAACAAAACAGGCTCAGGTGCTCTAGGCCAGCTGGATTTATCAGATCAAGTGGAGCACTGAGCCAGTGCAGTTACTTCAATCCCCAAATTGCTGCAGTCATCAAGCCTGAATGGACACATACTGGTACATTACTTAGGCCAGGCTGAACAAGCTCAGCCAGACCTGCATTGGCTCCATGTAGAGTCACTTGGATATGTTTGCATCACTCTGCCCAGTGCCTGTGGGATGGGGCATTGCCTGAAGTTGGAGAGATGCCTGTATCTCCAGCAGGACTGGTGCATGCCGAAGATGCACCAGTGCTGCCTCTGTTCTAGAGGGCTTTCCTGTAGAGCATATTTGTCTCATGGGATTGCCTCCTGACAGTGGGAAACAGGACATGACAAAGATGGCACTCCTGCAGAGATATGCACAGGTTCTGCATTCTCCACGACCTCTACACTCAGCTATCATGTATTCTAAGATGTTCTTTGGGAGATGATCTGAGAAAGATGACAAACTTGAACTATTATACATCAAAAAGAGGAACATATTCCATAGGCAAGCAGATCCAAAAAAACCTGTATCTTGTTAGTTGTTCTTTCCCTTTTATGCCAGCAATGCATAAACAGACCTACTCAGCTCTCTTCCCATGATTAGTAAAAGGTACACCTACACCAAAAAGTATGTTACAAACCTGAATTTCAAATGACTTAAAGGAAGGCACATAGCATTGTTCCTGTCTCACTGCTACCTAAATTAAGATAAAATTGGTTGTTTAGCACTGTAAAAAAGATGAATGGCAGAGAAAGCCCTTT
This sequence comes from Coracopsis vasa, assembly GCA_026283785.1. Taxonomy (NCBI): domain Eukaryota; kingdom Metazoa; phylum Chordata; class Aves; order Psittaciformes; family Psittacidae; genus Coracopsis; species Coracopsis vasa. The sequence goes on from JANHGB010069959.1 coordinate 10,214, forward strand.
CTTCTGATACAGAATGAAATGCTCCATCCACTGAACCATGCCATATGCATCAGCTCGCTTTATTTCAGATGCGCTTGACCACTCAACTGTTTTTGGCTTGTCATTTCCTTAGAAGGCAGAGAGAAACAGAAATGAAGGGAAGAAAACAAGCAATCGAGGAATAAAGCAGGCAGTAGCAATATAAAAATCAGGGCGAGCAGTGCTCTGAGAAGAAAGGTTAAGAAAGGAAAGACAACAAAGAATATCTGATGAATGTAAAGAAAACAGTTTAGTTGCAACAGCTGTAGCTACACATAGAATATATTAACCTGGCCAAAGCTCAGGGCTTATGCCATTAACTTGCTTTCAGATCCTGACAGAACAATGTATTCCTGAGAGATTGAGAAAAAGTTCCACGTCACCTTATATCCCAGTGTTAATTGTTAACAATGGCCATCCACCTGTGCTGTTCTGATAAAGAACACAAGCATTTCCTACCGTCTCAACACTTCTGTGTCAATGCAGAAGGCTGACAAGCAAGTGTTCTTGGGCTTCTGGAAGCACTCATTTAAGCATATAGAAGTTTATCTTTAGAGAAAAGGCTCCTGCTTTTTCTGCCTGAATAGACAAATTTGGGAATTATCTGTGAAGGTAACAGGAATACATGATCAGCTCTAAATTTGCCAAGTATTCTCACCCTTGGTGACTGCCTAGATTTATTCCAAGTTTCAGAGGTATCTTAATCCTTCAAGTAGCACCTGATTTAATATTCTGATTCATTACCTGAAACAAGGAGGACAAAGCAGTTTTTAAGAAACACAACTCACAGGCAGTAGCAGTAAATGACAGTCTCAGTAGATTTTTTTTGCACCCAGGTCTCATAATTTATTGTTTAGAAAAGACTAAAGAGCATTTTGAAAAACAGATAAGTCAAGAGGGACACTGCAGAGGCTGTGAACATTTTGGTGGTCACTGAACAAAACAAACAAACCAACCAACAAAACATACGAACAAAACTAACCAAAAGAAATAGAAAATTCTATATCATACAACTTTGTTCCAACTCTTAATTCATATTAAAAAAGTTTTGCCCAAGTGAAATTGAAACACACTGATCATCTTAATGTACTGGGTCTGTTAGCTTGGGCTCGCTTTAGAGGTTTTGCCTTTGCAAGACATTTGAAAATATTTTAAGTTTGGCCCAGTTCAGAACATATACACAAATTTTAGTTTTCTATTAAGACTTCTTATCCCAGATCAACAGACACTTTTTTAAAGGAAAAAGCCCAAAACACAGGTGGTTAAGTAAAATTTGAAGGACATATCTGCAGAAAAGAGAAAGAAATGTGTCATTAATAGAATGAATATAATTTCAGGTATTTTTTAATAGGGCTTGTATACTTTACCGGCTTATGTTCAAACTATTTTGCATTGTAATTACTTTCAAGTAAAGACAAAACAAAAAAAACTTGACCAGGGTTTTGGCACAGTATGAATAGAACTTTCAATATAATAGGAAATTTTACAACTGCTATGGGCCAAATATGCAAGAGATACAGCTGCACTGGCTTCATTTAAATTCGCAGTACACACAGTTGAAGTCTTACCTTGTGGTCTACCTGCTTTAAGGCTCATAGTACCATATCATTCATTTGTCTCAGCAATATCAAGGTACCAATCATCATTACTATTATTATTATTAATACACTTTTCTTATATTCCATATTATGTAACCATATTAACTCATTAAACATTTATAATTTCTTTACTAATACTGATTAGAAATAAAACATGATTCAGGTATATCTTTATATAGACATACCCTAATTTCAAGAATTAGAAAACCAGTAAATTAACCCAATATTTGTTTGCAACAGCCAGATAACTTAAATCGTAAAATTTAATCTAATTCTTGGATGCTTTAGGTTAGCAAGTTCACTAGTAAGGCAAAGTTGGAAAACAGAACTCATTCAGCTACAGAGTAATTTTCAAATGGATCACAAAAAGTCATAATCTAGTTTTAGTTTTCTATCGCAGATAAGCAATGCACTGATGCACACAGAGAACAGAAAACCAGAAAGAAAAATATGAACCTTCTGAAATGGAAAGAGAATATTTATCCCAACAGACTATTCCAGGCATAATTCCCTGCATTTGGAGCAATATTTTACTATCTAACTCCTAGGAAAGTGTTTATTCTCTACTAACTGGTGCATATGCCACTACATAGCACAGTTGCCTTAGCTCATGAAAACAAGAGTTTTGTTGTAGATGCTCTGCCAGAGGGTGTAAAACCTGGACTTCAGAGCAATTAGACACATCACAGGTGACCCACTTGGCTCTAAAAAGGGGAAAATGACATTTGTTCAACACGAGTACTTTATGCCAACAGCTTCATTCACAGGCATCTTCTGCCAGAAAGCCTGAAAGGCATTTTTTTGTCCCACTGGGACTGCAGCATAGGAAGCATAGGAGTAAAAGAGAAATAAATATTATACTCAAAACTAACTGAGAAACTTGGCTAAATCAGAATGGGTACTGCTAGTCACAGGTACAGGATATACCTGAAAGACAGAAAATGGCAGTTAGAAGAGATTTACTACTTGGACAGCTTCTTGCTCATTGAAAGAGGGCAGTCACAGAAACAACATTGATGAGAAGTTTCAAAAAAGTTTGAAGTCTCTTGAGCTCAAAATCACCCCACACAGGCACATATATATTTTGACAGCAACCTTGAGAGAAAAAACACTGACTTTTCCAACATTTTTTACACTGTCAAAGAAAAGAAGCAAATTTTCAACTTGTAACTTAGAAAAGCAACACGATGATCAGCAGGGAGAGAAAATGCTTACCTGCTAGTGGAAAAGCAGAACACAAACCTTGCTCTGCAGGGAGCAGCAGGAAGGTAGCCAAAAGGTTCCTGGGAAGGAGGCTGTGTTCTCTTTCGACCTTTGAAGCAACAGGGATTATAGAACACTGCTTAGACAGATTTTTCTCACTGGCAGAACTCAAACTGCAAATAGCAACTCTTTTCTAACGCCTACTTTATCCTCGTATAACTCCAGTCATCTCCAAAGTGTCCTGTTGTTTCAAATGTACATCTTACACGAGTTGTATGGTAAATACACACAACAGTGAGAAACACAGAAAAATGTCTGCTTCCATTACCTCCCCATACTACCACCACATGAAAAGAGGAGGAATTTAAACCTCTGGTTGGTATATGGGTCTCCAACTACATTTAGATTCAAACCACACAGCTCTCACCTGGCTGAAGGGATCCCTAGCACCTTGCTCACCTTTGTATAGGATAACTCCTGAACTCACTTGTAAAGGGAGTTTGCAGAGCAGGTCTCAGATTGGACAGCATCAGTTTTACAGAGCCCATAGCTTCCTGAGGTCTGGCATTAGAATGTTACCCCATCATTGTCTGCCATTGGTAGACTGCAACATTTGTACAATGTGCTGGGAAGAAAGGTAGCTTGGGTCAGTAAAGCCTCATGAACATGTTCTTGTGGTTCTAAAATGTACAAGGAAGACACAAGAATATAGGATTTAAATCTTGGATTGCCATCATATGCATTATCAGAAGGTGGCATTACCACATACTTGAAAAGGAAAAGCCTAGAGCATTTCTCAGGCCTCTGATTAAGTACCTGCAAATAATTAAACAGGCAGCCTGGGTTTGGAGGCTTTGGTTTTGTTTTTGGGGTCTTTGGGTTTTTTTTGGGGAGAGGGTAGAGTTATTAGTTCGGAGGTTTTTTCAAGATTAGTGAATCAGACTCACTGGTTTGCTCACAGACACAATACAGCTTCAATGGAGAAATCACTTAGTTGGCAACAGAAGTATAGAACTCTTAATTTTGTTAACTTTAACATAACTAGGAGCTTACTCACTGTAAACAGATCTGGGAGCTTCTTTGGTTTATATTGTCCTCAGGGAGGGGAAACAACAACAAAACCAAAATCCAAACCAAACCCCAAACCCCAAAGGGAATTAGAGTAACTGCAAGTTTTTTCCCAATATAAATCTTAACTACTTTTGCTTAGCCTTAAAAGTGGACACAACTTCCCTTATGCAAATAGCAAGGAACACAAACTACAGAATTAACCTTCATTAACGGAGGCAAACAAGGGCTGACCTTGCCAGAGAGGTAGGTGGTGGCTACAGGTAGCCCTCTGATTCCCAGCTCAGCAGAATCCATCCCTGAGTTTAAGCACTCACACCAGCTCAAAAATGGCACATACAAGGTCAGAGGTCTTCAAATCCATTTTTGCCTGTCATTTTCCTGCAGTCCCAGGAACAAAACATGATATGTTTGGATGGATATATCATTACTGTGCAGGAACTCTCCCCAGGAGAATACAGCTTTAAATTGCTGCAAGCAAGAAGCATGTCAGGAAAATGTTTTAAGAGAATTTGTTTCTTATTTGTGTTTGCACAAGTCTTCTTTGCAAAGCTCTGTAATCAAGGCACTCTGCGAATGATTAATATAAAGTGAGACTGCATCAGATTCATGACTGTTTACGAGGAGGTTCATAATGGAACTGATCATGTCACAACTGGTATTTTTCCTGTCTCTATTCATTTAACAGGAATGAAATGCAGGGAAAGAATAGCTGTACTATTCATTGTACTTAAATGAGCTGAATAATATGGAGTGTGGAGTCATTTACTGACAAAGAGGGAAAAAGTCAACAAATGCTAATGAATCTTCACAGGCTTGAAACATATTTTCTAAAGTCTGTATTGGTGTCCTCTCTGAAGCCATGGTTCTAGAGGTTTGAGCCTGCTGTATTGAACAACTTCTCAAACGGCTAGAAATGAGAGCAGTTTCAGTAGTTTCCATAAAATATTTAAATCTAGATTTCAAGTGACATTTCAATTGCCACTGAGATGCTATGCAGACTGAGTGGACAGAACAAGAATATTTCATCTCCTTGATAATTTCCTTGATGGTCTTTGAGCCATTCTGTGGAGTCTAGCTGTACATTTTCAACCTACGGGCAAAAATGAGTACATAAATAAGAGTAGAACAGTAAACAAACATTGAAAACACTGTGTTCACAAACATGTTGTCACAAGCATGGGATGCTTGCGATAGGAGCAATAAACCTTCACCACACAGCTGCAAGAGCACCTTTCAGGATGGGATCTTTCACGTCTGCCAAAACAGTCTTGTGTCTCCTAAAATTGCCCCCACTGTTTTTGCACCTGAGCAAAACACTGCTCAAAAACCAGCGGCTTGAAAAATAGGCTTCTACAATACTGAGTGACCTAAATTTCAATAGATGAGATTAATCATTTAAACCCTCAGCTATAAGAAGCCTGTGTTACTCTCTTTCAGCAAGAACCCTATGTCCTGGAGAATCTCAGCAGTCCTTGATTCTTACGCTGGGCACAAGCTACTCTCCTGCATTCACCAGGTCCTCCTTACCACTTGCTAGTTGAAAGCATTTTTCCCTTTGGGATTTTGGGATTGGTAGCCAAGACTAGCAGGCTTATTCCACAACTGGAACAAGTAATATTTCAAAAAAGTGACCTTAGTGTAAACACCAGCTTACATGCATTTATTTTTCATCTCCCTGTATGCTCTGCCACAAGACAAAAAGAACAGCTTTCTTCTGGGGATAACGGAGCAGAACAACATTTATCTTCCTAATGCCTACTCCAGTTCCCTTATATGTGCACAACTATCCTTATCCCAAAGTTTTTGTTTCAAACTGTTCTGGTAACTCAGCTGGACAGTGGGACAGAACCACTGGAGGAGGCTGATTTCCCTAGGGATTTTGTTCCACATAAAAATGCAGAGTGCAGAAATCCCTAAGCTTATGATGGATGATAATACATGTAGACAATCCAGTTTAGGCCCATGAAGGTAGCCAGGCACACATCCCAAAAGCATTATGGCTGTGGTTTTAAGGTGATCTGTATAAGCTAATAAACTCAGCTGTCCCCATGCTTATTAGGAGCTAATTCAAAGATCTCTGCTGTGCTCCTGCTAAGCTGCAAGATTTGCCTGATTAATATTTTTCAGTATGAGCTAGAAGAGAGCGATTACTCCTTTAGGTAGCAAGGATATCTCTGCTACCAGGGTATCTGTAAGTGTTTAATGGACAGTTCATCTCAGGCAGAGGATCCATGCACTCTGTTCATCAGAGAGCACTGTTAAATCATGGCCCTAAGGCCCCACTTGCCCTTTCAGGTTCAGACTTCAGTTGTACCAATGTTATTTGGATCTAGACTTTTGTTAATATTACAACAGGAATGGAGAGCAAAGGCAAAGGGAGAGAAGAGATCCAGGATTTCATGGCTCCAGTTTCCGTGTAGCAGGTTACGGCCTCCAGGTGCAAAACTTAAAGAAATTATCACTGACATACTATCCCACATGATCTGTTAAAGTCACCCAATACACATTTAAATTTCTGTAGTTTCCCACTCCTTTTCAGCTTTCCTCCTCAGCTTTAAGGCTGCTTACCCAAGCTTATTAGCTCCTCAGCCTGGTTTTAGGACAAGAATTAAAGCAGATACAGAGCACTGACTGCTGTGTGCTCATATACTCTCTCCAAAATAGAGAAAACTCAGCACAGTATCAATAACCCTCTGCAGCAAAAAAAAAAATAATAAATTAAAGTGAATAGGAAAAATGGGATATTATCCCCAAACTCATCCAGGTATTTTTTGAGGCCCTGTCTGAAACTAAAAACAATAAACAAACAAAAAAAAAAGCTAGAAAAAAAAAAAAGCATTAAAAAATTTTATGTCCCAAAATGTACTATAATTATTGCATTCTATTTTTCATATATTAGCACCAGAAAATTAAATTCATAACAAGAAACCTGAATAAACTCACAGTTTACAGAATTTATCTTGTTTTAATTTTGGCAATAAATTCTAGCACTAATAGTTAACAGGAAAAAAAAAAAAAAGCTAAATAAAAGGAGAACTATAGCCCGGAAGCATTTTGAAATTAAAAGGAAACCTGGTCTTTTTTTGGTGGAGAGTGTTAGTAACAGAATGTAGCTTTAACAAACATGCCTGGCTTTCATTAGACAGCACAATGTTTTTCTACAAACACAAATTAAGGTATTTGTTTCTAGTGCAGAAATCTATCCTATCAATTTGTCCTCAGAGGCTCTGTTTTCTCGCTCCTCAGGGGGCTGGAAAAGAAAAAATGTTGATTTAACACTCAATTTTGCAAGACTGTTAATTGTGGGAGTGGATTTTACTCAGAAGTCATCCCCATGAAGCTAATCGAAATGCTTGCATGCACAAGAATTCAAGCTAGCTGGGAATTTATTTATTTTCTATCTTTCTTTTCCCCAGGAAACAATGTTTGCACAGATACTGCAATTTTTGAGGAAACGTATGAGATTTTACATTGCACTTTCAGTAAGTTATCTTTTTACTGGCCAGGCTGGAAGAGAGCAAGAACAGGAGTTAGGAACTCGACTGTGCTCCAAAATACATGAAAGGCTGAAGTGTTCTGTCTTTTATAAAACACTCAGTTACTGACAAGGATAGAGGAAAAGAGACTGAGGTGTGAGGATGCATGCCTGCAATGTCAGGGCTCCACTCTGTGGTACCTAGACAATATGTACCTCTACACATGGTAAAGCAATTGGATAGGAAGAATGGCCTGAGAGAGGCAATTAGACTCTGGTCTAATTTCTAGTCTAGAAGTTAAAGAATTTGTCTGGCAAGTGGGAAAAGTCTTTAGCAGAGGGTCATTCACAGTCTTGTATCTCCCATATTAAATAAATAAATTAAAGTATATTTTCTGAGGGGAGGAGTGTTTTGACTAGTATCTGTTTCTTTTGCAGACTTGGAAAGGGATTTTCCACACAACTTTGCACACAGTGGCTTGGGCTGAAAGGACAGTGTGCTCACACAGTACATAGTGCAGCAAACGCCTGCTTTTGGAGCAAGATTAGGATATTCATATTTGTCATTGCAAGAAGTTCTCCTTGCTCAAAAAAAAAAAAAAAAATAAAATTCCAAAGTTATGGTGAAGAGTAAACAACCCCATTTCCTCCATCTTAACCCATTCCTGCACTGGGTATTCTGTTAAATCAGTACTAGCAAGACACTTTTCCATGTCTTTGTGGCAGGCACCTAATGCCAGATCACCACCGTTCAGCAATAGGTTCTTCATAATGTCTGAGATAGATACCTTTTCATTGACAGGCTCAACTCTGTGCATTTCTTTGTCTCCTGCTTACACAGAATCATAGAATAGTTAGGGTTGGAAAGGACCTTAAGATCATCTAGTTCCAACCCCCCTGCCATGGGCAGGG
>JANHGB010069969.1:0-20016 GCA_026283785.1 Coracopsis vasa
ACTGCTACTACTGCTACCCAAACCAATGTGAGAATGGTTCCTGGTTTTCACTTCTAGCAAAACACCCTGTCATGTCTGCTTAAATTTCTATGGCATCTTCTTTTGCATACTCATCTTTGCCTCCCACTGACAGTGGAATTTTCTTCTCCTCAGTTTAATTAACCCTGTGGGGTCCCATGCTAGCCAAATTCTGCATTGAAAGTTTTGGTTTTGGTGGTATTAACCAAAGGATGGAATTATTGAATATTTTGGCTCTGTCATAATTTGTAATTGAAGGATTGTTTCCCTAATAAACTCAGATTTATTCAGCTGCATGTTGGACCACAAAATATGAGTTAAATTTAGCCCTTCCTTTGCAATGATATTACTGCATGGAACAAACTCAATTTTCTTTCCTTTTCCTGCTCACATAGGTGGGTACAGATTGTATGGTGCAGCATGCAAGATCTCTATGGTTTGTCCAGCTGACATTATGTTGTAACAAAGCCATTAATTTCTGAGCTGGAACCATATGACATGCTCCCCTTTTTATGTCAGACAATTAGCAAAAACTTCCTATTGAAATAACACCAAATACATACATTCTTATTAATGAAGGCATAACCTGGCAAGCTTTAAATGAGGTAGCAATTCGAAGTATGGTGTAGTGTGGTATCTGTGACAGCAAGTACAAGTTTTTCTTGCAGAATTTAACTATGCTGTTCAGATGACATACGGGAAGAGAAACACATCAGAAAACCTTCATTTTGAGTGGCACCAGCACAACTTTTCTATGTGATGCAGATATATATACATGGGCCTCAGTTCTTTGCAAAGAAATCTATCTTTAGGCAAACAAGACATGTTCTTTCAATGAAGTCAGTCTGCCTCTGTTTCTGCTTCTATTTTGAATTATTCCTGCAAGAAAAGATGAGCAGTGCTTATGTAAGGCCAGAAGGCAACAAACGCTTCTCATGCTGAGACTAACCCAGTATTTCTTCTGCTCATGCATGGCTGCTGTGGAGGTGGGATGTAAAGATCCCACAGCATTTAAAAAGCGTGGGGAAGTCCTGCAGTCCTAACCATACTCCCATCTTCCCATCTGCCAAGGCACTGATCGCTTCACTCTGAGAAAGGGAAGCCCCAAATATCACCACAGGATAAGATTAAATTCAGAGAGTCAGAAAGATCTGCAGGAAAACACCACTTCAGAGTTAACTAAACTTTCAGTGCCTTGGAAATCATCCCTGATTTATATATATATAAATGGGAACTCTGACATATCTGAAACTCAGATCATGGCATAGTCCACTTCAATTTTAGTGTTCAAAACCATTTGTAACAAACTGACAACAATATCTTGGCTGCCACATCTGTTCAACTGTGAAAACTAATTTCAGGGTCTAGTCTCTTGCACTGAGATAACCAAGTCCATAAAGTCCAAAAGGACAATTTTATTCTAATTTTCCACTTAAAATACCTTGTCAAGGGAGGCACCTTTGCAAGATGACACTATTCGCAGTATTGTAAAGATCTCTGTCAAGTCATGCCTTTGAGCACTACCTGGCAGGCATAGCTTGCTGAATTCTTGGCACATTTCCCATTCCAAAGCACTGAGCCAATCTTATGATATTCCAGGATTAAATACAAATCACTACAACTAAAACAACTGATGCATCACCAAGAAAACCTGAAATTATCCATTCCTTAAAAACATTCCTTCCAGATCACACATTTATTTTGAAGAACAAAGCACCACTTCTCAAGGAATATATCCAGTTTGGAATATAGTGTTTGGAATAAAGAAAAAATACGTAATCCAAGCTTGTGTAGGTGCAAATCTGTGATACTATTTCTCTTTCCTTTCTTCCTTCCCTATTATGAACTGACTACCAAGAAATAGAAGTGTTGCTGAATTTCCAAATTCAGGACTTTCTGGACTTTAGATAATTACCGTCAGGCTGTAAACTAAGGCAGTAGACTTGTGGCTCAATGTACATTCAGTTCCCAGCAATAATCAGTGACACTGCCTCTATCAGTGAGGAACTGAAATCACCATTAACAGTGAGTTTCATGTCCGAGTGTGCTAAGCAAGAACATTAGCATTGTGAAATATGCAATCACTATTGTTTTCCTAATGGCAGAGCTACTAATTTCACTGCTATATGGATCCTGAAGTGAGAACAGAAGTCTTAGGATCATTTACATTTCAATATGGAAAACAGAAGAATGTGTGAGCTGCAAACTCAGCTTCCTAAACTCTTATTGCCATGGGTACAGGACTGCATTAGCAGTGATACTTTCCTAGCAACTAACAAACATTTTAAGGACAACAGGCTTTCTTGCCTATGCCTGCAATACTATTCTCTCTAGCTAGCACTATATGTTGGTCTAAAAGACAGTTCCACAATTTTAAAGTTACAAATACCTGGGTGAATCAGTGAATGGTTTCCCTTCTTTACATTTCAAGACTGATTATTTGTCCAGGGTTTTATCTACTGGGTATTGAGAGCGCTGATAATTTACAAGCCCCGGGATTATACTGGGGGATGGAAGAGTGAAAATCTCCCCCCCAGAATTTTCCTCAGCTGACTCAAAGGCTGCTTTCTCCACTAACTCTGTTCTTACAGCTGCTGAGGAAGATCCATCGTGCTCTTGATTTTCATTAAATATGATCATGAGCAATGTGTAAGAATCAAAGATGATTCACTAGATTTGATGGAGGAAAACCACACGGCTGTGCCATTTTTACCCAGCAAGTTTTTTCATAGTCCCATATCATAGTGGAATTTTTCAGCAGAAAAAAAAGCTGGAGGTAACAATAATGACGTCAGGTGATAGTGTCTGAAAGGTGAAAGTAAAGTTTTGCCTTACTCATTTTTACAAAAGATTATAGTTTTATCTTAACCATTTTCATTTGCTGCTCAGAAGTTGCTCAAGTTTTAATGCAAGTGTGTGTGAACATCCACAGTCTGTATCCTTCCTGCTCATCCTTTACATACTAGTTTATTTAGAGATTCTTTACAAAGCAAAAGATTTTTAGGCAAAGATGATGATATTTTGTAAAGATCTAGAACTCCTGGTTTCCCTGACTCATTCTGCTATGAGAAGCCCCCTATACATCTGCTCAACCTATGTATGTACACATAAAACATGTAAATGCAAAAACATTCTTACTACGCCTACCCAGGAATTAATGACAAAGCAGTTAAACCTACTCATATGTTTTCAAGCAAAGAGCTTTTAGAAATCTAAAGAAAAGCTTGGCATAGAAAAGTCCAGTAGTGATGGCAACTAAAAACAAACAAGCGTACGTACAGTTTTAGTTGGGCTCTGCAATAAAATGGAGCTGATGTGCCCACCTGCCCATCTCTCTGATTATCTGTCAGTCATACTATGCTTAAGTAATTTTGGAGCTATTGTCAAATCTGAAACAGGGCTAGAAGCCTCCAAGATAATTGTGATCCTACAGATTTTCTGACAATAAGAGTTTGGGCAAAGGGAGAGATGCTAATTCATGTTCTAAAACAAGAGCAGTCTGAAAAAACTACTACATATTTTTTTTGAAAGCAATCACATATACACATTACTCAGTATTCAGCAATGTAGCTCTTACTAAGAAATAGCACGCGCTGACTTCTGTGAAATTAAGGGAATCAGAAGACACTTTGCAGTTACTGTAGAGTGGGTTGGCTGATGGAATAAAAAGAAGAAATTAAAGGAAACTAAGATCAAGTAAGATGTTAAACTAAAACCAAAACAGACAGAATTGATACAATCTTAATCAAGTTCCAACACATCCTCACAAACACCTAGACCAGGTAGGATGTTACATATTCACAGTTCAGCTGAAACCAAGTTTTCAAAAACCTCAGCTTTCTTTCCTGAGGTTATTACCAGATGTGTGAGTACACCTGGTACAGCTAGAACAATCTCCAAAATCATGTCTAAACGCAATTCTTCTATGTGGACTTCGTATTCATCACTGGCCTCCTTATGACTTTGACCAGATAAACATGTTTTGGTGTTCAATATAGGAACATTACTCCTGCATTTGAACTGCCTACTAAACACAGAAGTCAGCTACACACTTCCTGCACACAGTTGACTAATGACCATTAAACTGTTATTGCCATGGTTCATTATGTCATGTCAAAGGGGGCAATGACTGTTTTTCCAACAAAGTGCTTTAATTTAGTGAAACTAAACTGGTACCAATTACAATCCAAAAAGCTTCAAAGGAGATAATAATCTCTAAAATGCTGAAGGGTTGTTGTTTTTTATAGCTAATTTGTGCATGTTTTGACAGTAATCACTGAACCTTTTGATGTTTCCAGAGGTTCCCATGGTGCTGCCATGAGAAGTTTTGGGAGATTCTGCAGTCCTCAGATCAACAGCAGGAGCATTATTCAATAGCAAGTATTTGGTTTATTCTTTTACTTCACACATCAGAGCATCAAGCCTATGTGTCATAACAATTTAAAAAGAGAATTTTAAAAGTGAATGGATACTAAAACCTTGAAATCAAATCAATCTAAAAAATAGCTGCATTTTTGTCCTTCTGAGACTGTGATTTTACAAGAAGACCACTTGTTCTTCCATTTCACCTTGCTAAAAAATGCCAGTATGAAGAAAATTAGCTACACTTCACTGTCCTGTGAAGAAACAAATGGAGGAAAAAAAAAAGCAAAAAACCAATTTCTACTACACTAGTTATATGTTTTATGTATAACTGCAGAAGGAACATTTAAAACTCATTTCTGCAGAGACCTGTTTATAGATACTACTTGCACAGAATAAGAAAGTAGTTTTTTTACTTCAGGGTGATTACTGAGGATGTGTAAGATTAAGCATCTGCATAAATCTGTTTTGTATTTCAGACACTGTCTACAGCATCATCTATTTTAGGCACACTCTCAACACAGAAATTCAAACGTGCTATTCAGCCTTTCCCCGTTCCAGATATCTTCCAAAATTCCTACAGCCTCACTGTTCCTCCACAAACTATTTGAAGTACCTGAGTTACCATGAATACTCTACAGCAACTCAGTCTGAGTATTCAAACCTTGCATTCCAGGAGTCATGAAAAGAGATGTCCAAACTCTTTGTATCTCTTGACTTACATTTGTCACAGAGAGGTTTCAAGCATTGCTCTCATTCCCTGGAGCAGTGTTTAAACCATCAACTTAAACACGAGGCTGGGACAGAACCTTTTCTGTCCCTTCTTAGGGAACCTGGGTCATGGTGCCAGCTGTAACAGCAGAAGAAATGGAGCATGGACGTAGATCTGCCAGAGAAGAATGACTGTGTCACCTCTATTTTTTTATTTTATCAATACAGCAAAGCCCTGACACTGATTATCACCACTTATGAATCCTGTTGAGGGGTCATCTTTCATCCCTGCCCTATAACAATGAGATTCTTCAGAGGACTTTGCCCCTGTAAAAACTGTTCCTGTCAGCCCCTTAGTTCATCACACCAGACAGCTGGCTCAGGTAAAGGTCCCTATGGGCTTCTCCAGAGCTCTATTCTGGAACAGCACTCCTCAGAAAACCAAAGATCCAGGCTAATACAGCCTGAAAGCCTCAGTCATGCCTGTGTTGCCATCAGGGGCAAGGTAATGGTCAGGAACAAATGAAAAAGCAGACAGTAAGGAAAGTGTGGGTGAGGATCAGGTGCAAAGTCTGTGGTTGACTAAAGGCATTTTATATAACATGGAAAAAGTGTCCAAATGAAACCATTCATAGCAGTGTCTGTTGGACTCCTGTTGTCATCAGACCCCACAGCTTTATCGAGCCCTGAAACAAGATCTAGAGAGGCTCTGAGACAGATACACTCCTCTGAATGGACTACTTATAAAAACTGTATTCTCCATTTAAGAAATTAACTTGTGAAATTAAAAACCTTACTTCTACTGCTTCTATTTGACCAAAACTGAATTCATGATTTTAGAAAATAAAACCTAACCAGTTCACGGTATTTCAGGGTCTTATCCATCTTACTGTGCAGTGCTGAATTATGCATCGACTCTGCTGAGTATATTTTTCTTTCACTTTGCTTAGTTTTCTGTGATCTTGCATAGGTTTACTTTCATGGATATCCTCTGAAAGGGCAGGTGCTAAAGACAGCACATTGCTAGAAAATCAGTAGCCATATGTTACAAAAGTCTTTGCCCATTCTTTTGAAATGGCTGTTATTCTAAGTACTTAAAAATTGTACCTGATGTGTTTGAGGTTTTTGCTTCTATCTGTAGGTCTTTTGATCGTCTCTTAATTAATGAGAAGATGACAACCAATTACATTTGCATCTAACACAAAGCATATTGTTAAAGTTTGTCATACCCATTTAAGTTCCCTTTCGTGCGTGTTAACACAACGATGTAACCTTAACATTTCCTGCCTTACAGCTGCTGGGAGCACTAATCAGTAAAGTTATTCCATTTTAACATTTGAATTAAGTGGCAATTAAATATGAAGAGCTGAAATGTCTGCATAACTCATGTCTCTCAGGATGCTTGTTCCAAGCAAAGTCTACAAAAGACTTAAAAAACATTAGGATTCTGATGTTTTGCTATGGGCAAAGCCTCATCAAAGCCATGAAACGGAGCTACACACCTCTCTGCAGGGCTAAATCTGTGTTTTATCACTGATTTATCCATTTCTGAGTCAGAAACCTACAAGAGCAAAAGCCTCAGAAAAGATAGGGAAGGCCAACTTTACTTTCTTATGTTCGCATCCACCAGCACTGTCAGGGCTTTTTGCCCAGGAGAATTTGAATTTGGCCCTGTGGTTAAGGCAGAGGTTTCTGACATCCTCTATGGAACAAAAAAGTTTGTTTGTTTTCCCTGGATTCAAGAAAAATTCTGTTGGCCACCAGAGATGAACTTCCCTGGGCAGAGCAAACTGACTTCTTACCAAGTCCCATAATAGTTACTTGACGGTAAGAAAAGTCCATGTTGCCAGATGCTTGATTCATTTCTCATGTTAAAAATAGAATATCTTTTTAAAAATGAAAAACAATAAGGGAATAAAGAAAGAAAATTACTTACATTCTAATTGTTTCTGCATAGTGGAATTAACTAGGAATTTTCTAACAAAACATTTTTCAGGGGAAGTAACAAAGCATCAAACGCAAGTGGTTCACAGAAACATTTTGGGTTTGACTATTTTTCCCAAAACAGAAACAGGATGCTGACAATGAGAAGCTATCTTCCTTAGTGGTCTACTAAAGAGCCCTGGTCTCCTTGCATGTGGCTGAGAGACAGCCCCACTCTGTGGGTTGTCTAGTGACAAGTATCTTGTAACCCCAAATCAACCTGTAGCAGAGCCAGAGGTTTATGACAGCCCAGCTGTGCTGGTGGCTCCTCAGGCTCCCTTCTGCATGGGGAGAAGCTACCCTTATTCTGGGAAAAGGTCTCCAACCGTCCCAATACCAGAAACTTTCCAGAAACCACTCTCCTTTTTAGGTTCAGCAAGGAGTCCTTGGCAGGGCCCAGAATCCCTGACATTGAGTATCTGGCTTCTCCATGTTGCTTTGAAAAATGGGGGGAAAAATGAGGGGAAAGTATTCCTGCAGACAGCTTTTTGTGTTTGATTTGTAGAAACATTTGGAGTGTCTGTGCAGATGGTATCTTGAGCCTGAACTAGCTCTAAGAGGTCACTGCTTCCCCTAACTCCTTCGAACATGCTACTATTGCAAACTGTCCTCTCACACTCTAATTGAGCACTAAAACTGTGTCCTGGGACAGTTCTGCAGTCCAAGGGCTTAGCAGGCAATTACCAGTGACTAGCTAGCTCCTTTCTTAATAAAGCTGAGCATCTGTTTTGTAAATATTTCTGCTAATCACATTTTCGTTTTATAACTTGGTCTGTAATTCTGGATTATGCAGCCTATTTATTGTTAAAGGGTAGATAAAATAATGACTAAATGTTTGTATTTACAAGAGCTCAGATAACGAGGAATACTTATTATTCCAGGTTAGAATAAATTCAGATGGAGTCAGGAGATCGTCCACTTAACACCTATCTCTTCACAGCTGGTTACCTGTACTGCATGATTTTGGCACTACAGCACAATATAGGGCCAGGGCTCACTTGGCATTACATGGAAAATAAAACTTGCAGAACAGAATGGAAGAATGAGGAAGAAAATAATTTTACTGAAAATAAGTCCTCCCTCAGCTACAAGAGGCATAGCCCCCTGGCAGTGGAGGAATAGCAGGCTGGATACTGTGGGCCAGTATGACAGATCCCACATCCCTACTTACAGGAGACTCTTACAGCAGTCGGGATTAGATAAACACTTCTACATAGTGCTTTGCTGAGAACATCTTCCTTCTTGCAAATCACAGGCACCCATCAAGGCATGAGGGTTTAGTTTTTCCAGTTATATAATTTGGGCACAGCTCCAGTTAATAGCTAAGATAACAGTTGAAAGCATGGGGAAAGAAAAGGGAATTCCATTTGCAATCAAGATGGTGTTTTAAGATGAAAGGTAAACAAATTATGTGATTTTAGTGTTTCAGATGAGTCTCCCATGACATTGGATAGTTACTGTTTTCCTATAAATTCATGTCCCTTTACATTTATTCCTTTCTTCCACAGCTATTTTAACTCAGTTTAGTCACCTACCTTGGACCACTGGCCTGTACCAGGGGCAAGTGCTGGGAAGTGCTTATGGAAGTCAGAGCAGCACTTCTTCTCACCCATACTTCTTGCTTTGACTTTTCTCCATGCTGATCAGGTCCTGATTCCCTGTCAACTCTAAGATATCTCAAGCTAACACTTAAGTGTGTTTCACACATTTTATTTTTTGCTTTTTTAATTACTCGTTGTCTCAGGAGTTGAGGTGATTTTGTTGGGATTGCAAACACTTGCCAATGCTCCCCCTTTAATCTGCCAGGGAGGCAATTCTAGGTATGAGACTGTTGTATCTCCCAGCTCTAGCAGCAAATTAACACATCAGAAACTGAACTGGTATTTTTGCATGCTTCTGAGCTGCCCATTTTCCTGTTAGATTTGGGCTACTCGCTATTACTTCCTTCTTGTACAACATGTTCTATCATGGAAAAATGATCTGTTTGTAATTGAAAGTGCTGCTGATATAATGCATTGCTTTAAGGAAAAAAAAAAAACAAATCCAAACCAACAACAAAAACCAAACCAAACCAAACCCACAAACAAAAAAACTCAAAACCAAACAAAAGCCAAGCAAAAAAAAATCAAACAAAAAACCCCACAACCTGCACCTCTCCCCTCCCGCCCCCCCAAAAAAAAAAAAAGAGTGCCAACAAAAAACATGGCTGAAGAACACTACTTTAAGAAATGAAATGTTGTAGGAACAAGCACCTTTGTGATACCATAATTATCAGGTGTAATGGACAAAATCTATCTTAGCACTCGTTAAAGCAAGCAGCCCCAGAACACGCAAGCCGAAAGTTTTTGGAGCATAGCTTCATTGTTGAAAGGCAAGTGCCTATATTCAACACCTTCTTTAGCCAGACCTACATCTTCAAAACGTCTGGAGTATCTATGGCTTTTAACCTGGATAATACTCAATGGCACTAAAAGGCAGCTGGATCACTTCAGTTTGAGTAAATGGTAATAAGTACGGCTGCTGAAGCTCAGCAGGGTCTCTAAGTCTGTGATCCTCAGCCTAAACACTTGTCTGCCCACTGGCCCTCTACAGGGAGCTGCTTTTTCTCTTCAGTTGCCTTGATCACTTCTACTGGCCACCTCCTTTCATTTCTGCCTGCTTGCTGCCCAGGTGCCTGCTTTAAAAAGAACAGTGATACCCAGCTGATGGTCAGAAGAGTAAAAGTAGGATTTACATCTTCTTTTCCTACAGGGTATTTAGTTTAGTGAGCCTCAGAGGCAACGGGAAAGAACTTTAAGAAAAGCAAATACATAAACTAGCACTAATGGATGATATCCCACAATTATTCAGTGGAAGCAAAATTTGATTTTTAAAGTGCAAGTCTGCTCTGAACCATGACTGTAAATCACCTGGTAAACAGCAGATCTGTTCTGGGTGTATTTGAGTCATGTCAATGTTTTCCTTAGGGTTAGAAGGCTCTGCAGACAGGTTGTATAAAACATTTAATTAAATCCCTTAGATGATGGTAAGATAAAAAATTAATCTTAAAATTACATGCCCTTCAGTGCATCAGATATGACACAGACTTATAGACTAAATATGTTATTTCAAAAATCAGTATTTTGTCCTTGATTTGAGTAGCAAACCGCTAGCAATTTCTATCAGTACATTACAAAAAAATGGCTTTTAAACTGATTGCAAACTCCCCCACCTTGTTATTTACATGCTCAACTTTAAACACATCAGGAAAACAGTTCCAAAGTTTCTGCAACAAAAACTCATGCAGTTAATTTCTTTTCCCAATACCCTCCTGAATCAGCTCTTGAAGCAGGAGGCAATTCATTCTGGGGGAGCGACAAAGAAAAAACATTGCTAACAAGAGCATTTCTCCTTATAAAAGGATAATTTGCAGAGCAGTAACCCAGTTCTTGCTGAATAAATTACAAAATATTTAGTATCTAGTTATGACAAGCCTGTTACATGCTGCCTCCTATTCCTCTGCTCTTTCAGATTCCAGACAACGAAATTGGAAGGAATAAATATGGGGAACCTTGAAGTTATCACTAATGGCCCCCAAGAGTAAATGAGAGTGCTCAGAAGCAATGTTTCATTTCTTTGCAACACTTCAACACTAATAACTCCTGGAACACATTTCCTTCCAAAATGATTTCTTTTTTTAAGATTATGTAGGGGTGTCTTGTCACCATCACTGAACTATAGCAGCCCTGCCATGAAACAAGGCTGTAACATAATAGCAAACAAAAGCCCATGAGGTATCAGAGAACAGTCAGAATACAGCGTCCAGCTGAAAATGTGGGGAGAATGCCTTTTATCTACCTTTACCAGGCGCATCCAAATTAAAATATGGGCAAGTCTTACTCTTACAGAGGATGCCAGGACAGCTCTAATGATAAGAGGCTTTGGTTTACAGCTTATCTGTAAGGCAGTGTCTCTTTCAGCACACGGATGTTTGAATTTGTGGTGAAGTAGCACTTCTGAGGAAGGAATGGCCAGTACTGCTCCCTGGAGCACATAGGACAGTCTTAGAATCACAGAATCATAGAATGGTTTGGGTTGGAAAGGACCTTAAGATCATCATGTTCCAACCCCCCTGCCATGGGCAGGGACGCCTCACACTAGACCATGTCACCCAAGTCCTAAGAACTTTCTCATAAAGCCACAAACCAAGCTTACACCTGCTTACTTGATGAACTAGGAATACTGCAGCCTGAGATGGCCAATGCAGACTCTAATCCTTTGGGCAAACAAAAAAAAAAATCCCATTTAAAGCATTATACGCAAAAGACCAGAGGAAGAAGGGCAGCTTGTACAACAAAATTAACTCCTGAGGAAAAAGAGAGAAACTGGCCACTACAAAGTATTTTTCTTACAGTAAACAGCACCACAGTGCCAGTGCACAGAGAAAAGGGAACAGAAAAGAGATGTGATGCAGGTAGAATACAAAAGGAAGGTAGAAAAAGAAAGAACTAATATGCAATACGAAAGAAAGGCTGCATTCGAAGAGCAGGTTCTACCCTAACAGCACTATCCTATGTATATTTTTATGGAAATAATTTCAGGAGAAAAAAAACAAACTTCTTCTAACTGGACTGTAACATTTCCTTATTTTCACAGCAATTCATGGAACATGCTTGTTTTGCTCTAACTAGCTTTAACATTTTTGAACTTGACTATATAAGTAACTTTAAGTGTGTGCATAGGAACACAGAACTCAGTATCATGCCTTTTTGGTAAGCGTTATCCTCTACCAGACAGGATCAGCAAAGCCCAGCTGTCTGTGCAGGCTACACTGCTGGCATGAATAAGAGAACCACAAGCACAGATGTACACAAGGAACAGCCTATTTTAGTGAGAAGGCTGGACAGCTGTTGCTGTGAAGTTATGACTAACTACTGCAAAAGTATTGCAGAAAAGTACAAATGGATACACGTCCACGCTTAAAATAGAAAACTTTTTTAGTCTGCATCTTTGGTACATTTAAATTCAATGTTTTGCTACTTGTTTTGCCGTTGTACAATGTTAGTTTCACACTGAAGCAATATACACTTTCCACTTTTTTAGCTTTCTAATAACTGAAGACTATCCAATTTTTCAGCAGAACTGCTTTCTATTAAAAAGTGTCACACTCGAAATAGTCATTTCTTCTGTATGTATAAAATAACATTTAGGGTCTTATTAACATTCATACTCTGAGAACAAAACCACCTCAAAATCAAAATTGGTTTGAGGTTTGCAAAAAGCCTAGGCTATATTTGCAATCAACACCACCTGCTGATATACTGAATCTTCTCAAGTCACAAACACCGAAACACTTCCACAGGCTGTATTCTCCCTTCAGGGGTGGCAATGTGAAATCAATGGAAAACTTAAGCCACATGAATGCTACAGAAATCCCAATATTATAATCCTAAACAGTTTTCCTGGCAATATAAATTATAAAACAATATTTCAAATATTATTATTAATGTATAAAAGTATTTTCTGCCCTTTTTAATACTGAAACAAGTCTGAAGTATTTTTTACTGCACTGAAAAAACTTTGATATAGTGATTGTTGGTGCATGTATCACCTGAACAATGCTTCACTTTAGCAGCTGAAAAAATTCCACTAAAGAAACACTACTATCCATACCAGTAAATGTAAATAGTAATCACAGCCTTTCTTTTCAGTGTTTTATATCTTGAATAAACTACCTAAAACTCAGTTAAGACAGTCAGCTAACCCTTCCCCCCCAGCATTTATAATTTATTTACCACAATTTTCCCATTTTTTTAATATGTGGGCTACTCCGAGTCAAAATAATTATCTTCTATTAACAGCTATAATATAAATAATTGTTTTAACAGACTAATTTTCAATCACGGTAAGTCAATATAGTCTCTTTAAAAAAAACCAAACAACAACATACAAAAGCCCAAACAAAAATCTCACTATTCAGTATACTTAGACCCTCTTTATTCCTAGAATTCACCACTGGATAAAGTAAGATCGCTCCCATAACCAGCAAGTAATTTGTTTAAATTGGTGGTTTTCTTTCCTCCAACTTCTCCCACTTTATGGCATACCTGGTGTCCTCAGCCCTGATTAGGCTTTTGCTTTCAATTAAAAAATGTAATTTTCCCTCCAGGAAATAGGAAAACTAAGTAATTCATGTGTCACCATTCTAGTCAAAACACCTGCATTTGCATTGTGCTCCAATATACAGCATTAGTCTTCAGCTGAGCTTCAGGGAACTTCCAGCCTGGAAAATTATAGATGCCTTAGGAAAATTACAGATGCCTTAGAAGTAAGAAATAGTCAGAAGTAGTAGAATTTTAGCAGGGAGACCTTTTCACAAAGTGAGCAGGCTGGAGAGTTGCCATCGGGAGAACGGAGCCATTCTCCAGTTGACTTACCTGGAGCTTTCCCAGTATTGATGAGAGCTTTCGTTGGCCTGGAATTCGCATACTCAGTTTTTGCCAGGAAGCATGGTGCATTTCCTGATCTGCTTCCTTATTTGCAGAGGGCTGCAGGTTCAAGAGCTTGGGACAAAGGCTGGGCAGTCCAGCAACATTCCTTCCAATGCTCACCTACAGAACTTACAGCATTTTGTTTGAACACACAGACGTCCTACAAAGGTCCTTGCTGCATGCCACCTCAAGGACTATGTTCCATTTTTATCAGTGTTTTGTGCAAAAAATGCCTTGGCTTGGGGGTATACGGACTTAGAAAAATTTAGAAAATTTAGTTGTGTAAAGTCATTTCCGAATACAGGATTTGGCCATCCAAATCTTTTAGGCTTTCCAACAACTTCAGATACTATCTGTCTGTGGCTGTAAAGCAGGATCCTGCAGCAGTGGCCCCAGCCATGTCCCACCTGCGCATGAAGGCAAGGGCTGGGAATGCCTAGCCACCCTTCCTTCACTTCCCCCCATCCCTTGGTTTCTTCAGGAAAACAATGCAAGTGTAGAGCCCCAAAGGGAGCAATAGTTTATTTTGCCAGGTCTTCCTCTTCAACATGGAGATGACAAGAGCAGTAGAGAATATCCACTGCTCAGTTTAAATCGAATGTTATTGCCTTAGATCTTCATCTGTTGAATATAGGCAACAGTACTTCTTCACACTCTTTGTCTCCAAGTCATACCAGTATATCTAACACTAGTAGGAGGAGGTACAATTAATTAACAGCTGCCAAAATAGAGACTTGTAGCAAAGTACTTAGCTCCTTATAGGACCAAGTTCTTCCAAGTAAAGATCTGGATTTTGATGAATCTTCTCCCATTCAGACTTCTTCTTCATTGCAATTGCAGTAAAGATACTGTTATCTCTGGTTTCACTTTAATTAAGTGCTTCTCAGTCCATGATCAGTTCTATTTTAGGCTGTTTTAAAGTTTATTTAATTTTAGATGTATACTAAGCAGGGTAACATAATTGCACATGTTAAAGCCTGCTTCATCCTAATATTAAAGTGTTCTTTTGATTTCCTGAAGGTTTAAAAAAAAATGAACCTAGAAGTTCCATGTAAATTTTTCACAACACTTTTTTATCTGCACTCTAAAAATACAAGTGAAAAATTGCCAAAGAACAAGAATCTATATGCAGTGTGCTGAATGCCACTGGGTTTTTTGGTCTGGAGTTTTTTGAGGGGAATAGCAAGGGATAATCATCATAGAATCATGAAACAATTTGTGTTGGAAGGGACTTTAAAGACCACCTAGATCCAAACCCCTGCCATGGCCAGGGACACCTTCCACTGGATCCAGTTGCTCAAAGCCCTGTCCAACCTGGCCTTGAACACTTCCAGGGATGGGGCAGGCACAGCTTCTCTGGGAAACCTGTGCTAGGGCCTCACCATCTTCACACAGTGAAGAATTCTTTTCCTAATCTTTAACCTAAATCTACCCTCTTTAAGTTTAAAGCCATTAATGAATACCTATTATCATAGAACCTGGGGGGAAAAGCTCTGGTAGAGGCATACAAAGGTCATCTCATCCATTCACTGCCCATTGATGGAATTACAGCATCATTCATGTGGGGTGTCTGGTTATCCTGGGTGTTAGGGACTCTGGTGATGAAGTCTCTACAGCATTCCTAAGGAGGCTGTACAACTGATTCACTTTACTTAGTGTTAGGAAACTTTTCCTCATGTATAACCCGAATCTACTTTGTCGCAATTTAAGCCCATTAACATATGTCCTAGCTACCAAGCACTTAGACAACAGAGTCTTCAATCTTTCCTGCTTCAGTGCTCTCCCTCGCTAATTCCCTTCTTTCAGCTGTGCAAGTTCCTTGATTTCTTCCAATTTTTATGTAAGTTCTGCTTTCTAGATGTCTGATCATACCAATCAATTCCTTCTAGACCCTATTTCTACAAATGAAGCAGCCTAAATCTGGAAACTGTATTGCAGACAACGCTTCCCAGAACAGTATATAGAAATATTATGCTGCTATCTTCCTCATACATCTCAATGTGATTTAAAAAATAGGTCAAGATATCTGATATCAATTGCTTATTTCTTATACACATGGCTAGTTATCTTGCCATACAACAAGATAGACTAAATTTGACAAGATCTACTTTTGTAATTTCATGTTATTATTACTCGACTCCTCATTTCCACTTTGATGTTTACAAGTAGTTGATCTGATTACCCACTCAAGTGATTTTCAGTGAATTAAGGCTGTTTGGGCCATAATTTTCTTTTTTAATTCCTCCCTGTCATCATCCCTCTTTAAAAGACCATCAAAATACTTGCCATCATAAATGCTTGGAATTTCAGCCCCTTCCATGAGTTGCCAAAAGGTTCTCCTTATTGATACAGTAATTTATTTGTATATTCTAGAATGCAGTGAGTTGGCTTACATTATTTGAAAAGATCTGACAGATTTAGGGATTCTAACCCGTTATCACAAGTGTTAATTGTACCACACATCAGTCCAGAGTTGACCTTTTCAGGAGACTGATGCAGAAAAAGGCGTTAGAACATTTCAGCCTTCTTGGAGTCATTTGTTGAGAGTTCTTCCTCTTTTCTATAGAGCAGACTGATATTTTTCTTAGTCTTTCTCATAGGTTTTTTGCTGATGAATGAGTTCACATCACCCTTGATATCCCTTGCTAATAGCAGCATGTTTTGAGAGGCTGGACTTTTTATTCAGTGCCTGTATTTCCATAATACTTCTTTTGTCTTCACTGATTTAATTTTCTATACGCTTCCTTCTTGTGACTGAAATTAATAAATCTAAAAATGCAGACATGTTCATCTTCCATTACAATTCCTGTCCTCCTTCTATATTTGGATCACTTGAGCCAGCATTATTTGTGCATTTTGTCTGAGAAACTGCTAGCCTGCCATTTTAACTCATTTTTCCTTTGGTTTTCGTTCCTCTGAGATTGCCCACTGCAGATCTCTGAGTTTAGCACAAGTTCTGCTCTTGAAATCCCCTGGTTTTCTGTTCTTCCTCCTCCTCTACAGAATTAATTAACTCTCCCACTCTGTGGTCACAAAAGTTGCCTTCTACTCTTCTAATGAAACTTGGCTAGAGCCAAATCCAGACAGGTTTCCTCTTAAGTGGTTTTTAAGTCTCAAGAACTTGCTAGGGAGCTTGTGCTCATCTCTCAGCACACACAGCTGTACACAGATAAATTCTTTACTACAACCAAGTCATGCCCTGGAGAATCTTGCCAGCTCCTCACAAAAAAAAACCCTAACCCAAATCTTCCTGAGAGGGTGCAACTCACAAAATTATTTCCTCTACAGACTTTAAAGTGTGTTTAACTACTTACTGATCTCATTTAAGAGACAGAGAATCTGTGGCAGAGAAGTTATAGTCAGCATTGCAAACAGTGGTGTGCTGGTTTGGCTCCGCTACTGTCTGGATGCTCATCTTTAGATTGCTAGGGTGGGATTTATTTCACCTAAATTTCAAGACCAATAGTACAAATATCTACCTTTGCACTTGGCACCTCACTGTTTTTTTCCTGTCGGGGAAGAAGGACAGACGCATTAGGACATATTAATTCTTCTGACCCATTTTAGATATTTTCTGTAAAATTAGAGGACTTGAAGATCATTTGAAGACTTCGGCACTAATAGACGTAAGAAAATTTACACAGGAGAACTGACCTGGCCTTTCCCCTGACCTGACAGGTTACAACCATGTGGTTTAACCTTGTGTTTTAACCAGTGTCCAAGAGAGAACATGCTAGACTACCACATCTGTACATTTTCAGATCTTGCTAGTTAAAGGATTTCCAGGTTGTTTTAATTTTATACTTCCTTTCTGTTACATGGTTTGCTTTGTTTGAACATTTCTACTTTGTTCTGTGTATGGCAGAAGCTAGTGGCCATCCTGTCATAACCACCATTCTCCTCCTCACATTTTTCCCTACATCTTTCCTTTACATGGATCTGTCATACATTACCATAAGCTTTCAGTAAAACTTGTAGTGAAGCATTCACGTGAGCATTTAAGTCTTTCAAAGGTGGGGAATGTTCTAGTTTATTAACAGATGCAGTCCTAGGGTGGTAGTGACTACAAGTTAAGCGAGTTGACAACTACTTGGTAGTCTCTGTCAAGCAAGTAAATTGCCTCAGTTTACCTGCAATTTCCCTAAAGCATCACCCTAAGCACCCCTTACTGTCAAACACAGAACAGAGCAGAGGAGCAGGAGAAAGGATGGGAATAAAAAGTGAAAAGCCTTTCGCTCTAGAGATACCTTTCCTGAAGCACTCTCCCCAGCACACACACCTTCCAGGCTCTCAGGGCTATCAATGCAGGAGTATTCCAATGCATTTTTAAAGATAACCTATAACCAACGAATGACTCTGTTATATTACACAAGACAAAACTTTCTTCTTGAAGTATCAAAACGAGAGAGAAAACATTCTTCCTCCCTTTTTTTTTCACTGCCAGTTTCCTGCATGTCAAGTAAACCTCCTTGTTCTTTGCTGCCTCCAGTTTCACTGTTTCTGGCTGCCGTTTCTTCTTGTTTTCATGGGACAAGCCTTGTTCTTCCTCTTTCTTTCATAGCTCCACTTTTAAAACATCTATTGAGCAAGGTATTTTTTATTTTTAATTCAAATCCTCTTTGCAGTGCTCTTAATGCAAACGCTACATTATTTGGAAAAATAACAAATCCTGTTCGTTCTGTTCACACAATGAAGGCCACCAGGATTGTTTCAATACCTTCCCAAAAAAACAACCTCCAAAGCAGTCAGTGTAACAATTTTTATTTTTTTTTATTTTGTTTCTTGCGTATCTGTGAAATATTTCAAAGCAAAATCTTCCCTTCTAATTTTCATCTCTTTGTTCAATGTAACTTACTCAGCCAGGCGCATTTCTTACTTTTAAATTATCACCATACAGTTGTTGACACATCATTAACTACCACACTGACATTTTTAAAAAGCTGTTTCTTGTATACTATTCCTGCTCATCAGAATCCCTAGTTTTCTGCACTGAAACTATGAATCCAGATCCCTGAATATCCTGTCATTGTGGAAACTAATTATAATTTCTCAAGTATGGCAAAAGGAAATGACAGCAGACATGACATTCAGTAACCTGTATTACACCTTTTCAGGGTACAAGGGGAATATGCTTGCTTGTCAAAGCAGAGACTGCAGGACATGATATATTCAAAGGGAGAGAATGGATGTCACACTAACTCAAGCAGTCATGACCTGCACTGATAGTTGGGATATTCCTATCTTTCTGGTCACTCTACAATAGAAGAAAGGAGGCAAACCATCAGTAAGTTACTTTCAACAGAGCAGGCTGGAACTAAATGTTTTATTTCTAATCATTTATCTGAAAGAGAATCCAAACAGCCTGGTGCAACCTTTGTGCTTCTGTTGAGCATGACAAGATGACAAAAAGTACTTTATATTCAGGAAAGGGCTCAAAAGGCTTAGTGGCTTTGGGAACATAATCTAGTCCTTGCATGGTCTGGTTCTGTATGTCATACCAGGAAGAAGGTAGGCACCTCAGAAGGGTGCCCCCAAGCTGAACAAGATGTTCTTCATAGGAATGTGTCCATCACCAAGAGCAGCCTTAGTGAAAAGTATCTTGGAATCAGTAAAGGATCCATAAAACTATAAATTAGGTAAACATCGCTCTCCACTAAATGTAGTCTTAATCAAGAATAGCCAAAACATGACAGCTGTGGTCAAAGCAGGGAACTGAAACTCAAAGTCCCCTTCTTGTGGCAGAATTTTCATCATTGCTTTTACTGAACAGCTACATGCCACTATTTTTAAGGGAAGAAGAGTTCTCTTTCAAATAAAATGTGTAGAGGGTCGCATTTGGGACACAATTCAGGGTCTGATGGTGTCTTCTGAAGCTCACAATTAGGCAACTGACATTCAAGGACAAGAACGACAATACACTTTATGGGCATAAAAACAAGCTTAGCCCCTCCAGGTCAAAGAATAGTTCTGTTCTCACTGTTGGGCTGGATAAGTAAAGCAGAGAGATGAGACACTTCATTAATGAACATGGGACACAACTAGAAACATAACTAAAAGCACTGACTTGTATTGCTTCCTTCTAAATGGCAAGATGCACTTGCCGCATACATACAACTTTCTTGAAGTGCTGGCTCACCAAAAAAGAAAAAAGAGAAGAACAAAATCTATGATTAGAAAAACCCAGAAACTGAATGAATCCATGAAAAAGAAAATGCTAGCTCTGATGATCTTATCTAATTGTCCTACCTGGGACTATGGAGCCCTGGTTATGGCTCAGTGGATAAAGCAGGTCATCTTGAATCATTAGGGCTGCTTGCAACATAAACAATATTTGAGGTATTGTCCTGGTTTCAGCAGTAGCAGTCATTTTTTTTTTCTCTTTCTTAGTACCTGGCGCAGTGCTGTGTTTTTGACTTTCGGCCTGGTAACAGCACTGATAACACCGATGTTTCCAGTTGTGGCTTAGCAATGT
>JANHGB010069970.1:0-22945 GCA_026283785.1 Coracopsis vasa
TAAACTGATGTTTGAGGAGTTATTATATATTATTTATAATTAGGAGGCAAATAAATAACAAATTTGAATGGAAATTAGAACCTCTTATAATTGATAAATATTTAATAAACCCAATTGTATCTGTATATATTTGAAAGCCTTATCCTCAAAAACTACTGAATACATTCTCTTCAAACTAAAAATGGTAAAAATGTGTCTGTTACTCCCAGAACAAACATGAAAGTATTGGAGTAGAGATAATTGTTTTGAGAAGTTATTTTAAGCCAAAGAAAAGAAGGTAATAGAATAAAAGTGCCATTTCAACCATATAAGGTGTAATAAATCGGCTAATGCAGGAGTACCTTCTGGCAGGAATAAACAAGCATTGCAAGGCCTGATATGGCTAGTATGGAATACAGAAATCTATCCAATTGAGTAAACATCAAATGAAGGATTATCCCTACTTGTGAGGAATTCATTCCAGCAAGAAATTGAACCATGACCTACTGCATCTGAAATTTGCAGGACTCTCTAGAGAGCTGGGGGGGAATCTGCAGGTTCTGTCATTGGTACACCAAAGAAAAAAAGAAAGACAGCTTTCAAAATACTCATCAGACCTTGGTGTTCTGAGTTTTTAAAAGTACAGCTAGGTTCTCTTCATTGTTGCTTTGGATTTGAATGCAAGAAAGAAGTTCTGATTCTCTAAATGTTCTAAAATAAGAATAAAAATACTGTGATATCTTGAAATGGCTTGAAAGGTTAATACAAGGTTCTAAAATGCTACCAAGGGCACAAGCTTTCAATAATAACAGTTACAACAGGAAAAGAGAAAGGATAAACATTTAAACAGTAATACTTTATTCCATATTTAGCTAGAATTGGAAAGAGACTGTCCAAAGCAAATAAAAGAGAGACAACCAGATCTGTGAAACTAGGCGTCAGGATATTGGGAAAGCATTGAGGAAGAAATTTCTGAGGCTGCAGAATAAAGGTGTTAGGTATAAATCTGAACTGATTGTGTACTGAAAGACCTGCCAAAATGGTGGTGCTGGAATATATTGATGCAGGAACATCATACATATATCGCTTATGTCTTAAACAACTTCCAGAACACAATGCTAGATGACTCCAGAGCAGAGAACTTATTAATGGATAATGAGTTGATGAGAGAAAAGATTTTTGTATAACTTTGTTAATACAATATAGAAAATAGAACTGCTGAACAAGACAAATTGGATACTCTTAACAAGATCATTAGCTATGTTAGAGACAATGTCAACAACATATGTATAATGATTTTGTACTTGAAGCCTTGAGCGTTGTAATTTAAAAGCTACGTATTTTAACTGTTGACAGTAAGAGAGGAGATAAGTGCGTATAAAATAATGAAATCATTATTTCTCTTAAAGTTACACTGATTTTTGGTGACCAAGGGATATTACTTTGTGATTTAATTTTGTAGCTAAAATGAACACCAAGAACTATAATGACTTCAACAGTCAGTTATGGATGTTCAACAGTTTTAAAAAAAGAGTCCTAAGGCATCTCAAGTAGACACATGTAAATGGTCACATGCAAAGTCAACAGACCCCTTCAAAACTGGTCAAACAGCACAACTGTCTTTCACTGGGATACCTGCTTTCTTTGGAAAAGGATCATGTTATGAGATGGTCTCTGGACTTGAGAGTTTACCTGATTTGTAGAATTAGTACTACAAAAGACTTTACAATGATACCAGATGTTTTTAATTTTGTGTTTTGTATTTCTCCTGCCACACATTCAGATAGCAGGCTCACTATAGTGTGTTACACTTCTCATATGATCAGGAAACCTGTGATCTTCATTTTTATTGTTTTAGAAACACAGTGTTGCAGTTCTTTCTTAAGCACTAATCCCTGATTGACTTTGCTAATGTAAAAGCAATTTTATGCTAGTCATCCTTTCCTTATCTTTTATTTGTAAGCCTTGCTTGCACTAAAAAATGGTTTTAACTGAATTGAAACTTAATTCAGTTTTAATTGAACAAGTGCAGATCCCTTTTACAGAATCCCCCAAGTTACTTTAAGATACGGGATTTTAACTTAGGATATGGTTTACTTGAATATTTCTTCCATTGACTCTCCTGGCTAAAGTAGGTCTCACTGTAGGTCTCACTGTCTCACACCCACATTCATAGAATCACAGAATGGTGAGGGACCTTAAAGATCATCTGGTTCCAACCCCCTGCCATGGGCAGGGACACCTTCCACTAGACCAGGTTGCTCAAAGCTCCGTCCAAACTGGTCTTCGAACACGTACAGTGATGGGGCAGCCACAGCTTCTCTGGGCAACCTGTTCCAGTGTCTCACAACCCTTATAGTTAAGAATTCTTCCTTATATGTAATTAAATCTACCCTCTTTCAGTCATTCTCCCTTGTCCTATGACTACATGTGCTTGTAAAAAGTACCTCTCCAGCTTTCTTGTAGGTCCCTTTTAGGTACCTGATGGCTGCTGTCGGGTCTCTCCAGAGCTTTCTCTTCTCTAGGCTGAACAACCCCAGCTCTCTCAGCCTGTCTTCTTAGGAGAGGTGCTTCAGCTCTCTGAGCATCTTTGTGGCCTCCTCTGGACTTGCTCCAGCAGGTCCACATCCTTCTTATCTTGGGAGCCCCAGAGCTGAACACAGTACTCCAGGTGGGGTCTCATCAGAGTAGAGTAGAGGGGGAGAATCCCTGCTGGTCATGGTGCTTTTGATGCAGGTTTTAATGTTTGACTTTCTGGGCTGCAAGTGCGCATTACTGGGTCATGTTGAGCTTCTTGTCAACCAACACCCCCAAGTCTTGTCAAGGCTGCTCTCAATCATTTTCCACCCAGCCTGTATTTGTACTTGAGATTGCCCCAATCTACATGCTTTGTTGTACCTCATGGGATTCACATTGGCCCATCTCCCAAGCCTCTCGAGGTCCCTCTGGATGGCATCCCTTTCCTCCGGTGTCTTGACTGCACCACACATCTTGGTGTTGCCAGCAGACCTGCTGATGGTGCAATCAATCCCACTGTCCATGTCGGCCACAAAGATGTTGAACATCGCCGATCCCAGTGCCAACCCCTGATGAGCACCACTTGTCACTGGGCTCCCTTTGGACCTTAGCCGTTGGCCGCAACTCTTTGAGTGTGACCATGCAGCAAATTCTTTATCCAGCAAGTGGTCTATCTGTCAAATCCATGTCTCTCCAATTCAGAGACAAGGATGTCATGAGGGACAATGTCAAATGCTTTGCACAAGACCAGGTAGATGACATCTTCCCTTATCCACTAATGCTGTAACCCCCTTGTAGATATTTCTCTGTTAATTGGGCTGGTTGTTTGTGTGATCATGGGGTTTTGTTTGCAACTTTTTTTGTAGTTTTATTTTGTTTCAGTCCTGTGTCCGGCTGCCTAAAGATGGCTGATTAAGGCTTATAATACACAAAACTGTTCTGAAGAATCAAGATTCTTTAGCACAATATCCCAGCAACCAGAACTGTGTAGAAGAGTCCAGTTAAGATATAGTTAAATATTTTTGCCAACCTTTAATGAACACTGTTGTAAAACTTACAACAGCTAAGAAACATAAACATATATTCAAATCAATGAAAATTAATTAGATAAGATCTCTGACAGCATATTTGATGTGATTTGATTATATATCCACAAAGGAAGCTTCATGTTTATAAAAGCTAGATTTCCAGTAACATACTAATGAATTGTAGCACATTTTTGCCAGTGCTTTTTGACCTAGTGAAACATAAAAGATTTTTCATTTTGTTTATTCTGTAACAAATGGCTGCATGTGTGTGATAACAGTATAATAAACAAGATTGACTTCTGGAATGTTAATGAAAAATCTTGTCCAGAAAGTGTGTTTATTTCAAGCAGAGCAGAAGTATTCATAATTCCATCTTTCGGGTGATTTGCAGACACTTTTACTGCAGAAATGCAGGCCTAATGCCCTTAGACCTTCCATCATAAAACTCAGTTGAAATCAATACTTCAGACCTTATCTTCTGTACTTAGTGAAAAGCTGTCTTCTTTCTATGTTTGTATTACTGACGTAAACAGGGGCCCTAGTTAGGAACAAGGAATTCGCTGTACAGTGGGCTATAGAAATAAAAAGAAAAAAAGATGGTCGTCACTGATGGGTCCTATAATCCAAGTACAAAACAGGTTGAACAGAGGTAGAAAGTACAGTATAAAAAAAACTTGAGACAATATTGGCTAGTATGGTAGAGATTTCAATGGCTGAAGTACTGCCAAGGTTTGGCAAGTGTCATGGAACAATCAGTTTTAAGGGAATTGCTCTGGAGAGCTGGCAAAACTGGATCCCAATAGTTTAGACAACTGCTTAAGCAACTGATTATAAGTCTATTTGTAAGCAACACTTAAATCATGGCAAATTTTTATATGTCCTGGATGGGTTTTTTACTACAAGTAGAATACAAGAATGAATTCTCTTAAACCGGCAGAAGCTAACCCATGTTATATGTACACTAAAACCCTGAAGGGCAGTTGTGCAGAGTAGCACTTGGGTATACGGCTTTTAGCATTTCTCCTTATGCAGTAGTTTTCTAGTGTAGATACATCTTTGAATAAGCATTATTTGGATTTTATTAACTTCTAAGGCATCAAAAATTACTTCCTGCCTTCCATTTAGAAGCACAGTCAGTTCCATCAGTGCAAACAGAATGATAGCACATAAAGCTGCCCTACCAGTTAGTTCATATGAAAAAAAAGGTGTTTCCAAGTCAAGTTTGGGATTAATAGTTGGGAAAAAAATTTATTATGTAAACAATAGGCATACTGGATTTATATGTCTTTGAAATATGGACAGTATTCATAAAACCCCTTTATGCCTTTATTTCAGAGGAAAAATGCAGCTGCACTTCAATGTATCAAAAAACTGTTTCAGTGTAAATGCACGCTGAAATCCAACTTACATAATTTATAAGTTTGGCAGTAAGCAAAAAAAAAAAAATTAGTTGTCTTTGGACCAACAATCTTGAGATGTCCTTCCTAATACAATTAAGAAAAAAAAGCAAAAAAATCCACAAATGTACTTTTTTTTTTTCCCTTAATTTTTTTGTTAAATAGCACTTTATGACAGCTCTAACAGTTATATTCTGTGGTTGCAGTTTAACTTTGAATGTAAACATTCAAGCTTCTGATAATCCATTACTTACACAATGCTGCAATTGTATAAAATAATGGCAGCAAGGACTGTGGACACGGGTAAGACAGTGAACAGTGGCATCTCCAAGTAATTTTCTTAAGGCTGTATGGTTGTAAAGACAGTAGTGGAGCATGGCATTCTGAACTAGAACCCTTCTTTAGTAATTTTACCTGAAAGTCTTAGACTGTTGGCTAGAACGCTGCTTGAAATCCTCTCTCCACAGAAGAAGAGAAGAACAACTGTAGCAAAGTATATATACTGTTCTGCATGTATGTATGCATATATTTGCATACGCTCACACACAGACACTCAGTAGGCACTTCCTTTTCAGAAAAACCTTCAGTCTGCAGAATTATGCCATTTCTAAGCTATTTATGTAGTATCTGTCAGTCAGAAGGATACGCATTAAAGAAAAACTTCATGCTTCCAGGATTTCTACAGTCGCTTATGCACTTGGAGGTGATTTATTAGGCCGTTACTAGATGTGTAATTTAATAGTCCAAAATAAAAGACAATTTGTATTTGGCAAAATGAATATGTTTAACATGTTCTATGTATATAGATAGCTTTTTTAAGATGTTAAAGTTAATCCATGAATTTTGGATCATGACAAACTGTAGGCTCAAATACAAGCTTTTAGATATCTTAGATTACCTACTGCCTGGGGCAAAACTTGCCATTTTATATACACCTCTATGGTGTGTAGCCTATTACAAAATTTTTACTTACACATCATGAGAAGCTGGTTTGGATTTCAGAATGTATGTTTATCTCCTACAAAGTAGCTAGCTTCAGCTGGCCATATATGCCACATGTGTGGTTGTGGGTGTATGTACCTGCACTGCTATGTGTTAATTCTTTCTTTCTAAAAGATGTTAAAAGTAGGTAGGCAGAGTTCCTTCCTTTAGCTACTCTTCACAGGAATGAATCAGTTAAGAAACATGAGGGATGCAAATATTATATGCAGTGCAAAGCTGTCCAATTTTCCTTTTCAAATAACTGTATTATCACAGCAACCTTAGATCAACAAAAAGTGGAAAATTTCTGCTACCAAAAAACTTGTATAAGCCAAGGGAAATATTTTGCTATAAAGGATTGTGAAAGCTAGTTATATATTGAAAAAAAAACAAAACCAACCAAAACCCCCCCAAAATCCAACCTCAAACCCAATAAAAACTAGAATACATAGAAGATGTGTAAAAGGAAAAGAAGTGTGATATTTTGCTTGTCAAGGAACTATTGGAATATATGACTTCCCTTAGCTTTTTTTCTTTTTCTTTGTATTTTTATCAATAGTTTGGTTACTTGTGAAGTACAGTCATGCTTAAGGAGTTTATATCCATAAACTCTGAAGTAACTCAATTACTTTAAGTTAATATTTGGAGTGTATAACTAGTGTCAGACTTGAATTTGTTGTGTGGTAGAGATATGAGACAGCCACAAATGCAGAGGAATTAAAGTAGTCCTGTGGTTTGGTCACAAAAATAAGCTTGGGGAAGAGTGGCTGGAAAGCTGCCCAGCAGGAAAGGGACCTGGGGGTGCTGGTTGACAGCCAGCTGAACATGAGCCAGTTTGTGCGTAGGTGGCCAGGAAACCCAACGGCATCCTGGCTTGTATCAGTGTGACCAGCAGCACTATGGCAGTGATCATCCCCTGTACTCGGTACTGGTGAGGCTGCATCTCGAATACTGAGTTCAGTTCAGGGCCTCTCACTACAAGAGAGACATGAAGGTGCTGAAGCAGGTCCAAAGAGGAGCAGTGAAGCTGGTAAAGGGCTTGGAGCATAAGTCTTATGAGGAGTGCCTGAGGGAACTGGGGTTGTTTGGCCTAGAGAAAAAGAAGCTCAGAGGAAACCTTAATTGCTCTCTACAGCTACCTAAAAGGAGGTTGTATCAAGGTGGGTTTTGGTGTTTTCTCCCAAGTTACAAGGGATAGGATGAGAGGAAACAGCCTAAAGTTGTGCCAGAGGAGGTTTATATCAGATACTGGGAAAAATTTCTTCATGGAAAGGGTTGTTGGGCATTGGAACAGGCTGCCCAGGGAAGTGGTTGAGGTCACCATCCCTGGAAGTATTTAAAAGACATGTAGATATGGCATCTAGGGACATGGTTCAGTGATGGACTTGGCAGTACTAGGTTTGCAGTTAGACTTGATGATCTTAAAGGTCTTTTCCAACCTAAATGATTCTGTGATTCTAGGGTCTGACTTCCAAAAAAAAGATAAATTTTATTGAATTGTGTCAAGTTATAGTCTTATAGATACGCTAGAATTTGGTAGGTTAGGCAGTATCAGAAATTACCACACTAGGGAATGTTCTAGGAAACTTCTGTTTCTTTTTTGGTGCCTGAATTTTGTATTACAGGATGAGTTTATTGTAATATGTTGGTAGAGTTTTTGTAACTGGGGTTTCATTAAAACTCCACTTGAAGAAGAATCTCAGCACTTGGTAGTCTTAGTCTAAGAAGCAGTACCTGCCTTGCTCTCTGTACATTTCCTCTAGTATCCTATAGTACATTTAACTTACACTGTAAGGCTTCCCTACTACTATTGATCAACTGTTTGCTTTGGTATTGTAAGGCGATCATGGCACTCCAAAGCAGTATTTATCTCAGAGAGTAGCAGTCTCTGGAATGGAGAGCAACTGTAGTTCACTTTATTTACTTCACTTCATTGTCCTTCCATGTCATTCTGAATTATCCAGAGACCACCTGCCTATATACAAATAGGGTTGCATACTGCATGGGTATCTCAGTTGTCTTTTTCGTTGCAAAACTTTCTGATAAAAATCCATTAAGTCATGAAGGGCAGATAAGCTTGTTTTGTGAGAATATCCATGCTTGTACCTTTGAGTTGAGTAGCATGAAAAATTAATAACGTACTCCAAGCATTTCTAATACATGAGTATTTGTTTTGCGGTGCAGAAATCTGTGTGTTCCAAATACAGAGGAAAATACAGCCAAATCAAATGTCAGGAAATACATATGGAACCACAGACTGCAGTGGTTTATCTCTGCTACTCATTTTGTGTGTCTACCAGAAACCGGACTAGCTCCGCAATCCAGGTTTCAACTGAATACTCAGTTGAACCTGGCAGTGGATGAAGCGAGACCTGCTGGTAGACCACTGCTACAGCCTGGCAGAGAAAGAGGAAAATGAGAGAAAGTCTATCAATCAAAAGCTATTTGATGAGTTGTCAAATGAAATTATGTCTAAACAAACAGTCTTTTAGCAGAGGTAAGGTTATGTTGGTCCTACAAAGCAAAACTGAGTGCCCTAAAACTAATGTGGAATGACCTGGTTAACCAGTGACATGTACATAGTTAATTGATATAGCATCATTTGTCTTCTCTAAATTTCCATTTGTACAGTTGATTGATACAGATGACAGTGTTAGTGGAAGAAGGCGTTATATGCTTTTACGAACTCATGTTTACCTCCTAGGTATTTTAGCCAGTATTAAACAACATGCAGTAGTATTCTTGAAACTATCCTTGCAGTATATATTAATCTATATTTTATAATTAAGTATAGAAGCAATGTGCTTTTCATTTTGCAAAAATAGCTGTATAGGACTCAGTTAATAAAGCAGCAACAGTCTGGAAAGCTGGGAAGCTGCCAGCAAGACTTCTGTTTTTCTGCTTGAAATCCTGTTTGCACATATATTTTAGAGTTTTGACTTCTTTTTTTCATGTTTTATAGGAAAGCAGTATGTTTCTAGGTATTTTCCACTCATGTGGTGTATATATAGTTACATATGCTGTTTCCTTTTCATTGGCGCTTTTTCCTTTCTCACTGACTTGTGCTGCAAGTGTAGAATAGAATTGCGACAAAGAAGTGCTGTCAGCTGCTGGTAGTTTTGACTCAGTCCTGCACTGAACTATATGAATGCATGAAATGGCCAAAAGAGTGACCAGATATCCTGTTACAAAAGTCAGTTTTATTCCAAATTCTTACAAAACTGAAAAAGGCTTTCTTTTTCAGCTGAAATTATGAAAATTTCTGTGAGCACATATATCTCAAAAAAGTCTTAAACCCACCTTTGTCATATGTAGGGTAGTTTTATATTGTATTTTTCAGGAATAAATGTGAGCTTTCTCTGCGTCTGCACTGAGCGCGCTGGTCACTGTTGAAACATACAGAATATGGTGACAGTTTGAGCTAGCACTGACAAGCCCAAGCTTAAGCTATTAAAGGTTTTAGATTGGTCATAACCCTGTATAAAGTTGTCAATTTTGTGAGGTGAGTTTTTCATTTTGGACCAAAGAATGAACATGTTATTTCTTACAGTATACCTTTTTGACAGACTCCCCACTTAGCTTCATAGAAAAGATAGGGAGTTGTCTTGGTCATAATTATAAATACCTGTATAGAATAAAGCCAGCTGGTAGTAGAGGATCCTTTAGTTACTAGATAAAGCCATAAAACCCAATGATCAAAGTAGAAGGTAGATACAATTAAAATGTTAATTAGGTACTTCAAAAAAGTTTTATTTATTACAATTTGAAACAATGTATCTACGGTAGGAGAAATATTCTATCATCTAAATTCTTTAATTGCCTTTTTTTGTCAGTGTGCCTGAGGCACGATTTCCAAACTGATATGGGAATTATTGTGATTTGTAGGAGGTCAAAATAGTTCACAGGAGCTGGACTTCACACTCTCTAAACTTCCTGTTAAGACCTCTTGCCCTGAATTATCATTAGAAATTTCATTAGCCAAGCATGGAAAGCAG
Organism: Coracopsis vasa; assembly: GCA_026283785.1. Lineage (NCBI taxonomy): Eukaryota > Metazoa > Chordata > Aves > Psittaciformes > Psittacidae > Coracopsis > Coracopsis vasa. The sequence goes on from JANHGB010069970.1 coordinate 9,898, forward strand.
AGGTGGGAGAAATAAGGTACTTGTTCCCATAGTGCTCTCCTTCCCATGAAAGAGAAACTAAAGTCAAATGTGACATAGGAGGAGGTAGAAACCCCTAAATAATAAGTTTTGAAAGAGTCACTTCATCCTAAAAAGGGGATGTGCGTGTGTGTGTGTGTAAAACCCCAAACCAAGTCTCAATTTACCATGTTTTGAAAAGAAAAATGGGTTTCGATGACACATCAATGCTAATGAGTGTGCCATAGCCCTTGTGGTAATTTTGTAGCTATGTAGCAGGTTATTAGGTTTCTCTTCAAAATAATCCTGTGTTCAAATGAGTCGTGGTAGAATGGAAGGTTCACTAAGACTTTTGGTTGTAGCAGTTGCTCAGTTGAACCTCTAAACTCCAGGAATCCTGTCTATATACCCCAGATTCAAGGCTTTGCTGAAATTTCCATTCAAGAAACACTGATACTGAACATAATCTTTAGCATATGCAAAAATACTAAGAGATTATTATCAGTAGCCCTAAAATGACACTTTTTTTTCAAGAAATGTCCTTTGAAACTGTTACAGGTGATAGGTGAATATCTCAAATACGCTATTTTGTAGCAGCAAAACTAGTACTGCAACAGGCGCAATTTAACTGCACGATCAATTATCCTTATATAACTAAATTTCATTACATAATCTTAACTTCGCAATCAACAAGACATAAAAATGTAAAATCAGCCATTCTAGGTAGATGATTTGATTTTAATGTCAAGATAAACTGTTGTCCATGCAAGTAATTGAAGGAAAAGGCAATGGTGGGAATTCTTACCCATATTTCTATTACATATATCTAGTCCAGGAACTCCAGAATATTTAACTTGGTAATATGATACTGTCTTCCAATTAATAATTTTAAACTTTTAGACCAAGATGATAATATTTATTTCTCATTTGTTTAATTACTAATTATGGGATTAAATTTTATTTATTCATGTTTATGACATAATTAGAAAAAATACTAAAATTTTGTTAAATGATCTGTTTTGTTAAATGATCCATTTGAAAACCTGTATCCTCTTAGTGCTCAACTCCTTCAAACTGCCTTCTGCCATCAGTATTTACTGTCTGCTTACTGTAGAGACCTGCTTTGCTTGTGAAGTTCCCTGCATTGTTATGCAAACATATTTCAGTATCTCAAAATATTGCATTTTCCATAGGTACTGTAGGTTAACAAAAGACAACAGTCTAAAACCTGGCTGTAAATGATTTCATGTTACGCAAGTCTGCCTTACAAGCAAAAATCTTGCCTCCTTTTTTAACAGTCAGAACACGAGATACAAAATCAACGAATGCACGGAAGACTATACAATGAATTGCTAAAATAACTGTAATGATGCACAGTTCTACAGTCACCTTTTTCTCTTTTCTGAAGGACCCTGCATATAAAGCAAATCTCCACCTGGCAAATTCTAATGACAGTTTTTCTTAATTGCACATATGTTACTAGGTGCACTGTGGTCAGCTCTATATAAAACCAGTATACTGCTTCCATTATAGTTGAACATTTGCATTAAAGCACAGATAGTTTCTTTGGTTGTCTGTGTTCCTGGCTTGAGGCCAGTAGCCTTCCTGCCTTTTATTATTTGCAGTGAAATCTAAAATAGAGACTGAATAAAATAACCGGCCAAGAATGTAGCTTCAGATAATACTGTCTGTGTGCCCCGTTCTCTCTCCTTTTCTCTCTCTCCCCCTAGGAGAAAAGCAGTTATCATCCTTATTCTAAAACCAGTTGCTATCCACAGCAGTCATGTAAATCTTGGCATCAGTCTCACAGCAGAATAAAAAGTCAAATCAGCAGGAAACTTCCACATAAGAGCAACAGGCAGCCCCAGAAGGAAAAAAAACCCCAACAAAACCCCCAAAACAAACCTCCCCAAAACCTCTCAAACTCTTCCATTTATTTTCTCTCAAAACTGAAGAGTTCTACTCATTAGAAACACTAAGGTCAAAAAAATAACAATCACTGTTCAGCAAGCTTGCCAGGCTTTCAAAGCCTTTTGTGTCAAAGCTTCTTTCTGAATAAACAAATCTATGAAGAAACTGAAGTTTCTGCTTTTCCTAGTGTTTTGCATAGGGGCTGCACAAGCTGCCTTCTCTCAAAATGAGCCAGACCTCAACTGACAGATTTAAAGTAACCAAAAATTGTTGGATGTAACTGGTGGGATGGATTTTATGTATTTTACATACAGACTGACTCTAAAGCCACAAAAATATTTTTAATTGGAAATTCAATATATTAGATCAAAATCCCAAGGTATTTTTTATTATTTCAGTCCTACATATTCAAAAATATTACTAGTAATTTGATCAGGAGTCAGGAGTATTTTAAATATTTAGAGATAGGCAAAGGAAAACTAAGTATGATACAAATAAGTATAATATAAACATGTTAACATAATAAAACTAAAAGTGTGTTTTGTAATATCTGAATTTGTACATATTGGACTAATGTACATTCGTGTTTGCATCCAATTATTACATTCCACAAGAGCTTACTTCAGGGTGAGTTAATCTTTTTAGGCATTAGGAACAACTGTCTTACTCATACTAAACTGACTTGCCCTTCCTCAAATGCGGTAAAGATTACCTGAATTATAAAACAGATAAAAGGTACTCAGAGATACAAAGATTTTGTTTGCTAGAGCAGAAATTCAGGGAATAAAAAGTTAGGATTACAATGTCATTAGAAGAACTGAAGAATGGAGCTTGGAATAAGAAAGAAATGTTTTTTAGTGAGCGGAGCTGGAAGCACTCTTACTCAAAGATACCGGCTTTTCAAATTGGAGTAACGCTACTGTGCGGGATTTGAACCCCAATTGGTGTGGGAATGGCTGACTGGCTGTATCACCCGTGATCTTTCTCTCATTTATTAGAAGATAGGATAGCAGTGCCTAGGTCTTTATGCAAACATTTTGAGACAAGTAACTGCTTTTGGTTATACAGTTATAGTCTTGTGGATACGCAAATTCTTCCCAAGCTTTTGCAGTGCCATTGTCAGGGTCCCACTGCTTGATAGCAGAGAACAGTTCATCCAAATCCATGTACAAGAGAGTATCTTCCAATGTAGCTTGAGACAATGGGTAAGCAAGTCAGATCAGGAAGTACTGCTAGCATATCATGTACAAAGTAACTTTCAGTAGTACTGAAACTAGTATGTTCAGTGGAATATATCAGGAAATGCTTACAAAGTCAGGATCCACAAACAGGGTAAATTCAGAGCAGAAGCTGCTAGCATGTATCAGAGGGCAGAACTTTTTGGTTATTTGAAAATGGCACTAATACTCACTTTTTCAGGGTCAAATTTTATGTGATACTGGAAGATCAAATGGCAAAAGTACTAGAAGTTCTTGTTTCTTTCGAATTCTCACTACTTTCATATCTTGTATATGAGCTTATCCCTAAACTTTCATGCTCTTATGCTCTCCTTGTTGCATCTTTTATCCAAGCTGTACTTGCACAGAAGTTACAAACAGAAGTTTAACATCTGAAGTACAGCGCAATAAAGAATGATATATGGGCCTTTTAAAATAATACAAAACTAAATATATAAATTCTAACATGACTGTGTTTTATGTTTACTAACTTTTAAATTTTATTTTAAGGCAGATGACTCATCATATTTTATCATCTAAAGCAATGACAGAGTATCATCTGCCAAAGGCGTTTTGGGTAGTGCTTGCCACCTAGTGGATTACTGCTTGTATACACGAGAAGGATCACCTGCTACAAAAATATTTAAAAATCTTATTAATGACACTACGTATATAATATCCTGCAGACTTGGAGTACCACTAGATGGAATTTTTTTTGTTGGAATGAAATGCTAGTGGAAATTTAAATAAAAATTGCTCACATTTTCACAACTGTAATCCATTTACTGGTAGCTATGTAGCTATTGCTTGACTTGGTGATAGACAAAAGGTGGAATTTGAGACACAAGTAGTCGGTATACATGGCCATGGACTCAATTGTAAACTCAAGCGCCAGGCTAACATAGGTTGGTCAGTAGTCACTGATGACCATATTTGGCAAACATGAGTGAGCTCATAAGTTGTTTCTAGTTATTCTATTAGAGTTAGCTGTGGCCCTATCATTTTTTAGAGTTCTGGTAGGTGTACAGTAGTAACTGGATTTTCTCAACTTTTCCTCCTTTCTTCTGTTAGCCACATCACTTGGAATGGTTGTCATCCGTTTTGTTGACCCGGACTTCCATCTCTTCCTGGATAGTAATTTTCACTTCATTACTGCTCACTAGTCTTGCAGAGATCAAAAGTATTGCTCCTATCATAACACAATGAAAAAATCTGTACATAAACTGCAAGTGTTCCATCAACTACTTACAAAAACCTCTTAGCCACACAAATGCAGTCTTTCTGCCAAAGTTTTGCGTCCCCTCTTTCAAGTGTGGATGCAATTGAGATTTTACTGAATTTTGTAATAATAAATGTATTGAAAAAATATGGGCCATTTTACCAGAACTTTTTCCCCAAAATCCAGTCTATAGCAGACTATTAAGAGAAGTTATGAGCAACAGGGAATCTCAGGTTTGAATACAGCAAGTTTTCTACTGTACTTATGATTGTAATGGTTTATTTTACTCTTCCACAATAATGACAATGTTGGAAAGTTTTATCCAACAGCTGTATGATATTCAGGAATAATCAGTTTATGCTTTACACTTTTAGAAGAGTAGTTAATCTTACTAAGCTGAAGAACGTACCTTAATTCCTACTTGTTACAGGTATGTTCATACAGATGGTTTTGCCATTTATAGCATTTTATGATATTACTTATCAATAACCTGTTGATGAGTAACTTGATGTGCAGATGTTAAATCTGGGTTAGAAGATTCCATGGCGTCAAAACCTTTGCTCTGTGTTCAGTTTGGCTGTTACATATCAGAGGGTATCTGGATTTTACAGTGCATTATGTCATATATCAGAATTTATTATTTTCCCTCACTTGCTATGGCAGTCTCATGACTAAGGATAGTTTATGGTTTTTTTCCCCTCTAACAGCTGCTCTGAGGAATGTCTGTTAAGATCAGAGGGTAAAATATAGATTCTTTCTTTTTACAATGAATTCCTTCACTTTCTGTTATATACTGATTATCCTTCTAACACTACAGAGTACAAAAATTTCATCAGGAAGATCATCAGAAATATTTACTATTAAGAAATATTTAAGAAATTTTGTACAACTATCCTCCTGTTTTCAAAAAGTAAACATAAGAATAATTTGATCTTTTGCCAAATTTAGAAAGTTGTATTTTAGCACCATAATATAAATCACTACTCAATGATATCATAAGCTTGAAAAATCATTTTTATTAACATACAAAAAGAGTAAGGAAAATAGACATTGTAATTAAACATTTGCTTTCATCTACAAGTAAGTACTAACAAAACAATAAAATAATTCTTTGGGTTCTTGTGAACAGTTAGAAACAGAGGAGGGAATTCTTTTTGAAATAGAAGAAAAAGTTCTGAAATAGAAAAATTTGGCAGTATCTCTTAGTCTTTCAATAAAATATCCATGTAAATAAGTAATCCATATTTACAATATCATATTTTCAATATCATATGCAATCTTGGTTACATGAAGTAAGAAGCGCACAGTAATTACTGTACATTCAACTTTAAAATCTAATTTGGACCATCATTTCTCAGTTTCATTAATGTTGGAGGAAACACTGTTCTGTTGCTGTGCACAGAACAGCGTGGCAGCATCTAATTATATTTAATTTTTTTTTTCAGGCATCTTAAAAAGATAACACTTTTGATGTTAGGTTTTGTAACTTCTTATGTTTTTGTAGGAATCCAAACTTGGAATGTGAGCTCTACAATCCTATCCCTGTAAATACACTAATGTAGAAGATTTCCAAACATGCAGGAAAATCCTGATAAAAAAGCTAGAGTTATACCTTCCATTTATATCTTAAAAAATACACTTTTTTTTATTTCCTATGTGGCTACTATTACCCATAATACGTGTAGGGAAAGTTGCATGAAAGGAAAGTTAATGGAAGGCCACTCTGAGAAGCAGCTTTGGGAATATGTTTTTTCCCCTTATGAAAATTGATCTCCAAAGTCCTATGTATTTTTATTTAGCACTTGAACTAACCTCATATGTTGCAAGGATACTTAAAGACCTTTTTAATCAGTTCAGAGCAGAAGCCAAAAATCTATAGCACGTTGAGCCTGTTTTAAATTGTACACTCCAAAGTTGAACAAGGTTTAGGAGCTCACAGCTACTGTGTCTCATAGGGACCTTCCAAAGACCAAAGAAGCTAGAAGCCCACAGTTCATACACAGGGGATACCACTGATGATGATAATTTCCCAGAATGGAATCTTCCAGATCCCACTGAGTTTCTACTATCACATTTAACCTCACAGTTGAAAAACAAAAATGTACTCTGGCAGAGTATTCTCAAAAGGTTGCCTAGCCTTGATTTTCAGTTAGTTTTGTATCATCGGAATAGAGGGATGAAGAAATGTCACCATTCTTTTTCAAATATCATTACCCTAAAACAGTACGTGGAATAAAACATAAACCAGAAGACATACTGTTTGCTGTAGCTTAACTTTAACAGCATACAGAACCATTCACCTAAAAGCTGTTGATTTCAATACATCCAAGTCAGTGTCATCACAAAAGGAATCACAGATCTTGTGATTTTTTTCCCAATATACTAGACAGTTTCTTCCAGAACAATTCTTACATAAGTGACTGCCTTCCACACACTGGGTACTAGGCAGGGTTGAAAGAGCTCATTTTCACAAGTGGACAAGATACGGTAACAGGCCAGTACATACCAACTTAGAATGCTGTTGCCTGTGTGTGTAGAGAAAGCTAGCATAGTAAATTACTAGAACAGCGGAGTTCATTTATTCATTTAATCTGTTATACTTCAAAAATATTAATAGAGCATCTTTCACAAAGACTAAACATGCATCCACCAGCTGTAAGATGCTTACTGATTTAATCAAAAAGCAGGTTTGTTGAGCAAAACATAACGAGATCAGAAAACAACAGCGCAGTTTAGTGTTCTCCAGAAACTACTGCAAATCCCTCTTCCTACTTAATGTTCAATATATAAATTTGTAATAGGATGCATAACATTATGCACAGCGTAACAAGGTCATGTCAGTTGAGCACGAACGTAATGTAAAATAAGTGCCCTTGTTTTTCTTTAAGAAAGCTGCTATCAGTACTATTTGGATTTTATGCTTGTCCTGGTTTCAACTGTAAGGTGTTTTTTTTCCTTCCTAGTAGCTGGTGCAGTGCTGTGTTTCAGCTTTAGTCCAAGAACAATGCTGATAACACACCTACGTTTTAGTTGTTGCTAAGTAATGCTTACCCAGATCAAGGACTTTTCAGTCTGATGCTCTGCCAGTGAGGAGGGGCACAAGAAGCTGGGAGGCAGCAGAGACAGGACACTGACCCAAACCAGCCAAAGGGGTATTCCATACTACAGCACATCTTGCCCAGTATATAAACTGGTGAGAGTTACCTGGAAGGATTGGATCACTGCTCGAGTAGGACTGGGTATTGGTCAGCAGGTGATGAGCAATTGTATTGTGCATCACTTATGTTTATTGATTTTTTCCCCTTTAGTTTTATATTCTCTCCCCTTGTTGTTTCCCTTATCATTAGTATTATTATTAGTGGTAGTAGGAGTAGTTTTGTATTTTTTGTGCTCACACAATATTTTAGTATTCCTCCTGTCATACCTGAATTTTACACTAAGGCATTTAAAAACAGACATTTTCTTAAACGAAACAATTCACTAATACTAGGTGGGTCCCAGCCATCCACAAACATATGTAAGTGAAAACACAGAACCCTGGGATGTAGTCCTTGAGTACCAAATGGTACTGCAGAAAAGTTTTCCGAGTAATTCACTACGCTAGCTTTCTATACTGCATTCACCAAATGATTAAATGTTACTACAAATCAAGTAACAGATGTTTTTTGTTAGAGAAGATCCAAAAGAACTCATGACCAAAATTGTCCTAATACAACACTGAACTACAAAAATAGCATATTTTCTAAAGTTGAATGTGTTTAAACATTTTAAAAAGCTGAAGTAGATAAAAATTATGCAGTTTAAAAAATAATAGGAAATTATATGCTGTCTGAAGCTGTCTATATTGCAACATGAACGTGAAGTAAATTTGGACTTGCAGTGGGCTCTGCAGTTTTTACAAGAGATTATAATAGAAAGGCTCATCCTTTTGGGCACATGCAATCAAAATAATCTGCTATAATTATTCTTCTGTAGTAGTAAAGAATACCAACGCTGTTTATATCTGTGAAAATAATGAATGAATGTAATACATTAATACTTCGATTACTAGGAAGAGCTATAAAAGTAAAGTCCCAGTAGAGGCTCAAATTGCATTATTGAACAATTTAATTTCAAATTAAAAAGTCGTAAGAGTTTATATAGTTTGCTTATAGACTGAAGTATGTCTTCATGCCCATAACAGTGATGATTTTAACACCAGTGTGGAGATATAAAAATTGGCTTTTAGTTAACAGGTAGCATTTTAATCAAATCAGCAAAGCTCAGCAGTTTCCTAGAGGAAGCATTTCTCACTTCAAGATCCTTTCTTCTGTGAGACTGCTAGCAGTCTTCTCTGCTTTCTTCTCTGCTCCTAATTTCTAGTCTAGTGCCATAAATCAAGAGAACTGTGCAATCTAATATAGGAAAATGCTGCCATCTGGGATAAAAGGAAGACTTGGTTTAAGTGATACATATTTTTCTAAGTGTGTATCTGTATCTTTCCAAGTAAGACAAAACATTTTTATGGTGCCACTCTGCTACGTGATTAATTACCTCAAATCTTAGAAGTTGGTGAAGGGGGTTAATCGACTCGAGAAATCAGGGCTTTCAAAACATGAAGATTACCAGAAAAATTATGTGTGAGCAACTAAATTCTGCTATCGAATGTACTTCATGACTCTGATTCATAACCTACAAAATCACTCAGAACAAAATTTAGTCTCAATCTTATTAATATGGAGAACATTTTCCGGTTATGTGATTCTCCCGTTATAGCATTCACAGTCTCATTTTTTAAATGAGGACTGAGCATGAGCCTATATAATATGTTTGGGACTTACTGGAATTTAAATCATATGCAGAAAACTTGACTATCTTTGAGCAAGCTGTACAGCAAATAAAACCTCAACCTATTTATATATCAATACAACTAAATCATAAGGAACAGTGGTGAGGGAGAGGCAGGCTGGCAGTATAACCGTACTGTTATTCTGTGTATTGTCTTCACATAGTTGATCGTTGTCCTGCTTCATCAAGTTTGAGGTTTTGTTTTCTGGCTGCTTCACTGTTGATCCTCAGATCAGATTTATCTGCATTGCCACCATCTGTCATCGTGGATTCTGCTTCTGTGCCTTCAGGAGTTCCTCCAGTAGTCAGCAGAGCTTTAGCATTCTCTTCTGGGGGGCGCTTCCAATAGGGCCTGCTTGCCATCCACAAAATAAATATACCAAATATGACAAGCAAAACACCAAGACAATTGACCAAAGTTGCCTCTGGTGGGGATTCACTGTATGCAGGATTACTGCGCCTTTGGAAGATAAAAAAAAAATAAGGTCAGTTGTTTTACAGACAATCCTGGTCTAGAAACAGCAGAAACCTGCTAGGTAGGAGGTCTGTTTAAAACAAAACAAAGCAAAAGAAAACAATGGTGCAATACTCAATGGTTGTTACTGTGTGCAAATGGAATACAGTTTGCAGTGAATAACCTTGATAAACAAATGGGAAAAAAATACTTACAAGGAAAATATAAGCTTTTCTGTGATTCCCATGAGAGCTGTTGCAATCACCGTTGCAAAGATGGTGAGACCCGAATAAACGTGTATTGGCATAACTGCTGTTCGTAGGGAAATTGGAGCAAAAGGGAGCAGAAAGACAGCGAAACCCAAGAAAAGCTAAACACAAAACAGATTCATAGTTAAACCTATATGGGAAACAAGGTGAACTTCTCAAGCAGAATAAAAATCCTCATAAAGATTCTCGATTTTGAGATGTTGTCAGGTACAGATTTGAAAAGAATTGGCATTTTTATTTCTGAATGTGTTTCTGTTCGAAACCAAAGCAATAATTCTGCATTAGCACCTGGGAAGCAGACATGAAATATTTATAAATAATGCCACCTAATATCAGTGTCCAGACTTATTGGTAATGCTAAAACTGCAACCAAACTAAGTACTAGAAACACAAATTTTCAATGTTACTAATTCAGTAATATAATAAAGGTGTGAAGAGCTAGATTTTTGCAGTCTCTTCAAGTCCTGTTCTCTGCTTCTACTACAGATTTACACATAAATGAAGTCAGAATGCAGTCTCACCTTTTGACTTGAGTGGACTAAATAATTTTACCTTGTTAGAGTGTTAGTTAAAGTACATGTCTTTAGAAAGGCAGCAGTCTCTCAGTGTATCAGTCAGTTGGCATTTACAGAGTGAAGATGTGTGAGTGGTGTGAAGTTATTCAGGGAACATGAGTCCTCCCATTAGCACTTATTTTGTGACAGAAGATAACCCATCATGTCACATAGTTGAGTCACAGGCTTACCCATTCATATTGAGGTTGCATCCCTTCTTTAGTTTGTTGTACCATTATTCACCACTGTTGCTAAATTAGAAATAGCACATAAATTTGCATTTCATCTTACTTTGACTTCCAGTCTCAGTGCTTGTTTTTCATTCCCATGCTAGATTAAAGAGCCTAGTATTTTCTCCCTGGGAAGCTTTATAATACACCATAATCAAGTCCTCTCTTAATCTTGTTTAGATCTGCTAAACAGTTGAAGCTTTTTAAGTCTTTCACTGGAAGACAGTTTTTCCAGCTCTCAGTTTACTTTTTCAGTTTTTCTTTGCCTTTTTTTTTTACATTTAAAAAAAATTTATTCCACAGGATTTCATATTCATCTAGTTAATGCCATATATGGAGGTTAAGATAATCTCTTATTAGAATTTACTTTTTGTTTTCACAGCATCATGAGAATTCGTTTTGAGTTTCATGTCATCTTTCAGTACTTTCCAGAGACATTGCTTCCCAAGAGCCAATCTCCAGTCTATGTTTCTGCCCTGGTCTTAAATTTATGTCCTTGTGTTTTACTGTATTAACATATATTTGGCTTAAATACAATAGATTTACACTGTCATTCCTGTAGGTGTAGCATTATGTGAGCACCCCCCCCAATAACTTTTCAGTTTTGAGATTGACATGCCATTTCTGGCAAATGACACAGGTCTTCTCTATTAACAAAAACTTTACAACTATATTTTAACAATAGTGCTCAATCACTTAGCAAACAGCAGTCTCTGACTGGAGAATTACATCCCAGTTTGGAGGAAGGAACTCCACTGTTCTGTTGGTGAGACAGGCAAGGCATTAAGTGCCATTGATCATGTTTATAGTAGCAAAGGAAAAGCAGAATTAAGTTCATATTCACAATTCTTTGTCTGAACCATTAGAAAAAATGATAATACCCAGTATAGTGGCAGCACAGATTTCCCTGAAATAACTGCATTACTAACTAGAACAAGGAAAACATTGATCCTTCTTATTCATTCATATTCATTCTTATTCATTTGTTCAACTATAAAGAATATACTTGACAATGCTGCAATACGCTTTCTTTTTTTCTAAGTGTTAAAATCACTATTTCAACACTATTTCCTGTACCTGCTAGCCTGAGCAGTGAAGGATAAAAGTCCAGAACCCAAATTCCTTAGCTGGGGATTTTCTATGCTTGATCACCAGATAATTAAGTCTTATTTCTTTTTGGTGTTTTGACAAAAAAATGAAGAGTCACAATTTGAAGGAACAAAATAAATTTCCATAGTGTAATAATACAATATAGGCAATTCAGAACATATATGCAGAAACATCACATCTATATGTGTACACTAAACGTCAGGGCATGCCTGCTCCTGTTCTATGCCAAATGCAAACCATACTAGCTCATTTTAGATTATGATAACTCTAATTCTCTGCCAATAGGAGCAGTTAAAAGCATACACATGAGCATTTAGAAAAGTTTTGCTGATTCAGGAAAACTGGTTAGCAGCTCATTTAGATGTCAAATCCTTTCAATCTGCACTGCTCCCTGCTGCATTGTTCTGCTGATAAACAAAAGTCTTGAGGCCAAAAAGTGACTACTTAAAATCATGATAGCTGTAAAAAAGGAAAACCAGTTACTTCATTTGAGACTTCCTTAGTAAAATCCCTCACTGTATTTAAATATGCTGCCAACAAACCAAATAATTTGCTTTCACTTCAGCAGTGTATAGAGCTTGGAAACACGCTATTGTATAACTGATTAGTGAATAAACTGCCATTATCCAAGCAAATAAACAAAATATGCTTTAAAATACAGTTTTTCTTTGTAGTCAAGGATCCTGTATTTGCACATTTGCTGATTTGCCACATCACAGAATGTAGAATGAGTATCTGAGTAGTTACAGTGTTTTAGTGAGGGCCTATTATGCCTGAATTACTCAATACGTTCTTCAAGTTTACAACCTGTTTATAAATACAGTTAGATTCTGACCTGGAGAGAATAAAATATAACAGCAGTCAGCCCAATCCAGCTGTGCAGACTGTACATGTTAGGAATGTTACCGGCGTTGTGGTATTCAAACACAGCTACCATAGAAACAATTGCGAGAATCATAGCTATGGTATTTAATCCAGCATGTATGAACTTCATTAGGACTTTGCTGCACTTCCAGGTCCAGGGCAACCTGTATACAATAATAGCTGAAGAAAGAACAGAAACAAGATTTTTATGCCTCATAGGATAACTTCTCTCAGATTTTAATAATAATGCATCATTACCATAGTTCCATTGTAAATTACAGCAAAATCCAACCTTTAATCCTCTAAAAAAGTCTATTAGAAGGCTTTTTCTCCCACACATAGCATAGCATATTCCAAATTGTCCTGGTTTCAGCTGTAACAGTTACTTTTCTTCCT